>CAJQZJ010010085.1:1544066-1560769 GCA_907164525.1 Lophiomys imhausi | reverse complement strand
ACAATAAAAAAAAAAAAAAAAAAAAAAAAAAAAACATCTGGAGGTATTACCATCTTAGATTTCAAGCTGTACTACAGAGCAATAGTTGTAAAAACAGCATGGTATTGGTATAGAAACAGACCAGTAGATCAATGGAATCGAATTGAAGATCCAGAAATAGACCCACACACTTATGGCCACCTAATTTTTGACAAAGAAGCCAAAACGGCACAATGGAAGAATGACATGACAGCATCTTCAACAAATGTTGCTGGTCCAACTGGATGTCCATTTGTAAAAGAATGAAGTTAGACCCATACTTATCACCTTGTACAAAACTTAAGTCCAAGTGCATCAAAGACCTTAACATAAGGCCGGTCACACTAAATCTACTAGAAGAAAAAGTGGGAGAAACCCTCGAACTAACTGGCAAAGGCGACAACTTCCTGAACAGAATACCAACAGCTCAGGACTTGAGATCAATAATCAATAAATGGGACCTCATGAAACTGAAAAGCATCTGTAAGGCAAAGGACACTGTCATTCGAACAAAATGGCAGCCTACAGACTGGGAGAAAATCTTCACCAACCCCACATCTGACAGAGAGCTAATATCCAAAATCTACAAAGAACTTAAGAAATTAAATGCCAAGAAACCAAATAATCCAATCAAAAAAATGGGGGACAGAGCTAAATAGAGAATTCACAAAGGAGGAATCCCTAATGGCTGAGAGGCACTTGAAGAAATGCTCAACATCCTTAATCATCAGAGAAATGCAACTCAAGACGACTCTGAGATTCCATCTCACACCTGTCAGAATGGTAAGATCAAAAACTCAAATGACAGCACATGCTGGCGAGGGTGTGGAGAAAGGGGTACCCTACTCCATTGCTGGTGGGAGTGCAGGCTTGTGCAACCACTATGGATGTCAGTCTAGCGATATCTTAAAAAAGTTGGAATAGCTCTGCCTCAGGACCCAGCCATACCACTTCTGGGTATACACCCAAATGCGTCTTCAAGGAATCATAAGGAAGTTTCCTCATCTATGTTTATAGCAGCCTTATTTGTAATAGCTAGAAACTGGAAACAACCCAGATATCCCTCAACCGAAGAATGGGTTAAAAAACTGTGGTACATCTGCACAATGGAATATTATTCAGCTATCAGGAAAAATTAAATTATGCAATTTTCAGCCAAATGGATGGAACTAGAAAAGCTCATCCTGAGTGAACTAACCCAGACTCAGAAGGACACATATGGCATCTATTCACTTATAGTAGGATTTTAGCTATATAGTGGAAGGTATCGATACTAAAACTAACACACCAAAGGGAACTTGGACATACACTTCTTATTTTTAATTTTTATTCTTTATTTACTTTTTATACATTAGTTATATTTTTTTCTATTTTTTAGTTTTTTTATCTATTGTATGATTATTGGTTTGTTTGTTTAGTAGTTCTCTTTCCCGGGCAACCAGACACTTTTCACTGATGGTACTGCTTCGTAGATCCCCAATGAAGGAAGAGGCTCTTGGCCCTCATACAACCTCTCAACTGAGATGAGGGACTGTATATAAGGACAACCCACCCCAGAGAAATGGGATGGAAGGGTTAGGAGGTAAAGAAAAAAAATGAAATGTGATGTTTTGGCCTTTTACTACTAATTGTCATAAACTGTTTAGGATAATTAAGAAATGCAAACTAATGGTTATGCAAGCCGGTCATTCAGTTAGGTACTATGACAGCCTATTATAGTTACTTTCTAAGCTAATCAGAAATAAACCGGCAAGAGACAAGCAACATCTGCTTACCCTAATATAAGAGATAGATAGGGCCTCTTCAAAAACCTCAAGAGATCTGCAGAATATGGCATTCAAAGATGTTTTAGTAACTTTAGATATTTTTATATCAAGATATATCAACTCCTGACAGCACCCCCTATTCTCCTCCAAGTAGAAGATGAGCATCAAAGAATCTCCAGTGGGAGATGATTGAATTAGTCGCAAGCCTATCTCTTGGTAGGAAAAGCCCCTTGCTCCAACTGTAGACAGAATGCTGTCCAAAAAGGACAAAACCTGGAAGCAGGTAAGTCGACAGCCTAGCTCTGCCAAGACAGGGTAGGCAAGTCCTTCATAACCCCTGCTCTACAATCAATGTCTATCAGAGAAACGGGGCCAAATGACTGAAGATCGATGCTGTAATGTATGGAGAGAATATTGCAACTGTCCAGGCAGCAACTGGTATGTCATTTCTTAGTTTGGGAAGCTGCAGGCCCTGTACTTCCTATAAAATCAGATATATTTATCCCTCTCAAGTCTCTGAGGTGATTGAAGAACAGATAGATAGAGTCTCATAATTTAATTTTGAGTTGTTTAGGAGTCAAGAGAGTGTTATACATCTAAGAAGATACTTCTAAAATTGTGTTGCAATTAGTATGTATGTTGAGTCAGATATAGAACTTTAAACTCATGGAGATGGTTAGATAGTAGAATGTCAAAGTCAGGTACCAAATACATATGGACTGGTCATTGGGAATGTACGTTAAGCCATATAACATAACTGTGGCCTAATTACCTCTGTTGTACTGTATTGTATTTGTTATTATAAGAGAAAGAGCCATTTGTTGGACTGAAAGGGGAAACTGTAGGGGGAAATAAGATATACCTTAAACTTAAAAAAAAAAAAAAAGGGAAGAGGATGGGGGGTTGAGGGTGGGAGGGTGGGCCTGGAGGGGGAATAGGGAAGGGACTGTGATTGAGATGTAACTTGAAGAAATAAAAAAAAGAAAAAAAAGTGTATAATAAGGGTGTGTCTGTATGCCAGCCAGGGTGATTAAATTTGTGTAAAATGTCAGCATTCTAGCCAGATTACACAGACCTACAAAGTCTTTGGATGTGATCAGAGCAGCCATGCTTCTAAGTTCAAATTTCCCTACATTCCTCTCTCCCCTCTATCTTTGTTTCTCTCCTACCTAGTGTCGGGGTGTAAAACTAGAGATTGGGGAGCATAAAGGAGGGGAAAAAGAAGAATCTACAAAGTATCAAAGACTGACTACATTTCCTAATACATATAGCAGCAATTTAGTAAACAGATATCTTGAAAGCTTTCTTTATACCCTCATTCATATCCATGGAATTCTGTGTATTTGATAATGAGAAATTTTACTCAAGAAAGTTCAGAGAAAAGCTGTCAGAATACAAACCCAATCTCTCTAAACCATAAAGTAGAACAGACCTAAGTGTATATCCCAATTTCCATATAGCATATTGTTTATCATTATTGGTCCCTAAAATATTTACTGACTTAAAAAAACATAAATTTGTTATCTCACAGCTCTATAAGTGAGAGATGTGTCAAGGAAATAAATATATACATGCCCATGTTACAGGGATGACCATGAATTTTCATGTGACTTGGGTATGATGCGAGATTGCTACTTTTAGTCTCATGTTGACTATGCACTAAAGCATCTAAATAATTAATAATAAAATTATCATCCCAGAACTCTTGAAAATCCTATTTGTAGTTCAAACTATGTGGATGTGACTTTTTGCTTAAATTTCCCTTTGAGACAAGAGAAAACTTGAAATATGCTCCCAGATTCTGAGGTTGGGTAGGAATGGCTCATATCCTAATAAAAGATTATGAAAGCTCAGAATGGTCTAAAATATCTCTTAAGGATAAATCAAGACTGAATATAATGAGACAGATTATATCACTAATACTTGAATCTATCAGAGGCAGTCAGAGATTATATTCACAGGTTTTTAGCAAATAGACAACAATAAAAGGTATAAAAGTAAGTGGAGAAGATTCAAAGAGATGATTTGACACCATAGTGCAATACTTTGTAAATTACACAGGTGCATATGGAGATGTAGTTACTGAGATCTTCCAACTGATGCAGAGTAGATCAAAACTCTTAATTCAACCATTAGCTAACTCTCAGTTTTTATAATCGGTATACTTTAGAAAGCTTGATATCCACTGATAGTTTTAAATATTTCAAAATTGAGATTATAGTCAAAATATAGAACAGATGGCAGTGTGGACAACTCAGAAATTGGTATATCTTTATTCTTTGATTTACCATCCCCATATTTCTCATAGCCATTTCTGCTCTCTCATAGCTATAATTAACCAGGGATAATAAAATGTATGTTAATACCTATGTTCAAAAATGTCCAGCATAATGTTGCACACCTTCAATCCCAGCCTTCTGAGCCTTAGGCAAGAGGATTGTAAGTCTGAGACCAAAATGGACTATGAAGTGATATCAAGGCCAGTCTGAAAGAACATAGGAAGATACAGTCTCCATAAGTAAGAAACAACAAATAAAAACAAATATTCTATCTAGGAATAAGCCTCGTGAGCAAGGCCAAGGATATCAGCCATGCTTTGTATTCTTTAAAGCAACCAACGCATCTCAAGTACAACTTCTTTCAATACTTTTAGTCAAAACAATTGAAATAAACTAGGAAACTACTTATGAATAATATAAAGCTATAAAGTTATTTATGCACAAGTATAACCTCTCTTATTCTCCTATTGGCAGTTTTTGCTACCTCCATTCTATTAATAAAATCATACCCATATGGTCAGGTCAGTTGTTGCTCTCATTGTCAGTGTACATATATGAAAAATAGAAAGAATTGATCTCCATGTAATCAGCACTCAAATCTCGTTGGTAAATGCATTTGTTCATTGTCCTCATTGTCCTTTTGTTTCTTATTTTTAAAACATGGTGGTCTATGAACCCTGAAAAAAAATAAGGATGGATTGTGAGAAATGTATTAATATTTTCCACAGACAAATTTACTTTTCCTACAACTGATAAATTAAAAGTAATTTCCTGATAGTGTCATATTCTCAGCCCCTACTAAAATCCCATGATTATCCCTTTTTTGTTTTTGTTGTTTATTTATTTATTTATTACTTCAGGTTACATCTCCATCATAGTGTCCTCTTTCCACCCCTACCAGTCCCACCCTCCCACCCTCTACCCCCTATCTCTTCCATCCCACTCCTCTGGAGTGGAGTGTCCCTACATAATAGTCCCCCATCACAGTTCAGCAGTCATATGAGGGCCAAGAGCCTCCTCATACTCTGGGGGCCATATAAGGCAGTACCACTAGGGCAAAATGTCTCACTGGCAGGAAAAAAAGTCTATGCTCATGTTCCGTTTGGTGCTTTCATTGCAGTATAGTTATCCTGTAATATATGGCTAAAATCCAACTATAAGTGAATAGATGTCATGTGCATCCTTCTGGGCCTGGGTTAGGTCACTCAGGATGAGCTTCTCTAGTTCCAGTTTGTTTGACTCAAGGTAGATCACTTGTTTTCAACAACAGAAACAGGCTTTTAAATTAAATATATGTGGACTATAATTACTGAACAAATGAACCAATATTCTCTCTACCCTGTCACAATAACAAATCCATCAATCAACTATCCAGGGGACAAAATTATAATGTGTCTATTCAGAGAAAATTCTGGGTGATTTGATATGTCACTTCTTATGTGTAACACTTTGCTAGAGAAAAAGTAGCTTTGTTTCCAAATTCAAAAAGTAACTTTGAACAAAAGTGTCTTTGTTCAAAGGACAATGTCTTTACGTTAAATTCTGTGCTTATGCAATTGCACTGCAATCCATGCTGAAAGAATTGTATTGTATTTATTGTTATAAGAGAAAGAACCATTTGTTGAACTGAAAGGGGGAGCTGTTGGGAGGAAAAAGATATACCTTACACTTAAAAAAAAGGGGGGGAAGAGGATGGGGGATTGAGGGGGAAGAGGGTGGGAGGGTGGGACTGGAGGGGGGAGTAGGGAGGAGATTGTGATTGAGATGTAACTTGAGGAAATTAAAAAAATAATCCCCCCCCCCAAAAAAAAGAATTGCTAAGAGCACGGAATTTTTTAAAAAAAATAATCACTATGGATTATGAGATAAGGTATAAAAGAAACTATCCCAGTGTAATAATAATTTAAGAAAACAATAATAGGGAGAATCTTAGAAAACTGAAAAAAAGTAAAAAGAAAATTAAAAAAAAGGAAAACTAAGAGAGAAAAAAATCATTAAAATTTTAAAGTTATATATTTGTTTATAATATTAAATTTAATCTTCTGATGAACTAAGTGTCAAAATTGTTTACGTATTGTCTACATTGAGGCACTATAAGTACAGATATTGCAGACAGAAAAAAACTGGTCTTAAGTTTAGACTCAGCTCACATTTGTGACTTTAGGAAAATTTGTCATTTTTTAACTCTCAGATTTTGTTCTACTTTAACTCTGTTTTGCTTTCAAGTTTAGTGTTTTCATTTTATTGTGGATATTTTATCAAGTTTAGGGTTTTTTTCTTTTTGTCTAAAATAAATAATACCTAAAACATAGTTTTTTATTAGAATTGTATGATAAACAGTCTGTAAAAGTGATGAATACAACTTTGAGCATGAGTTTTGTGCCCAATAAATTCTAATTGTTATTGTCATAGAATTGGTAATTTATTCCCATGTTATAATTTGATGTATGAAAATGTCAATAACTGTCTCAAACAAGACAAAGATGTCACAAGAAAGGAAAACTACAGACCAACATCTGTTATGGAGATGAATAAAAGCAAATCTTCAAAATTAAAAAAAAAAAAACAACAACTGATTTAATATGCTGATTTGACATCCTGTCCTGTTAGAAGGTAATCACAGATAGGAACAGAAGTTCTCTGATAGATTATTCAATGTATTTTAAGAACAGGATATCGTCTGCAAATTGGGACAATTTGATTTTATACCTGCCAATTTGTATCCATTTTCTTTTTTCTTCTTCTTGGGCTGTTGGTCTGATTCTTTAATGACATTGTATTGAATGAATTTTAAGATAGTGGTCATTCTTGACTTATTGATGATTTGTTTTGAAATGATTTGTTTTCTTGTCCACATTTACTATAATGTTATCTATGGACTTGTCATATATAAACGTTTATTGTGTTGAAATGTGTTTCATCAGAGATTTTTATATCATGAAATTTTTATGTTGTTTTATCCTGAATATATTTTGTTGATCATATAATTTTGTATACACCACTACATGGAATGACATATATATATATATATTATAATATAAAAATAATATAAAAATATATAAAAAATAATCTTACACCAGGGAATGAAATTAACTTGGTTAAAATATCATATTAGAATTCTGTTAATGCTCTCTGCCAATTTTAATTGATGATTGTGTGTCCATTTATTAAGGAAATTGGTCCAGAGTTTTCTTTTCATTTCCTTTTTATTATTATTATTATTATTATTATTATTATGTTTATTTGTTATGTCAAGTTACATCTAAATCACAGCCCCATCCCTCCACTCTTCTTGTCCCACCCTCCCACCCTCTACCCCCCTCTTGCACCTATCCTACTACTCTGGTGTGGGGGTACCCCAACATCACAGACTGCCTCAGTTCATCAGTCATATGAAAGTGAAGAGCTTCCTATTGCACTGGGGCCCTACATGGCAGCTCCACTTGGGCAAAGTGTCCAACTAACAGGTAACAAAGACCATCTTCATGTTCCTTTCAGTCTGTTGGTTGTAGGATAGTTATCCTGTACTATATGACTAAAATCCAGTTATAAGTGAATACATGCCATGTCTATCTTTCTGGATCTGGTTTAGCCCACTCAGGATGAGCTTTTCTAGTTCCATCCATTTGGCTGAAAATTGCATTCCCTTGTTTCTGATAGCTGAGTAGCATTTCATTGTGTAAATGTACCACAGATTTTTATCCATTCTTCACTTGAGGGACATCTGGGTTGTTTTAAGTTTTTCTAATTATTACAAACAAAGCAGCCATTATTAGTTGAGGAGATGTCCTTGTAGTTTGGTGAGGAATATTTTGGATATATTCCCAGGAGTGGTATGGCTGAGTCTTGAGAAAGATCTATTCCAAGTTTTCTAAGATACAGGCAGAGTGATTTCCATAGAGGTTGTACAACTTAACACTCCCACCAGCATTGGAGGACCATTCCCTTTTCTACAGAACCACACCAGCATATACTGTCATTTGAGTTTTTGATCTTAGCCATTCTGACAGATGTGAGTTGTCTTGTGTTGCATATCTCTGATGATTAACGATGTTGAGCATTTCTTCAAGTGTCTCCCCATCATTAGAGATTCCTCTTTTGTGATTTCTTGGTTCAGCTCTGTTCCCCATTTTTTATTGAATTATTTATTTTTGGGTTTTGGGGGGGTTTATTGTTTAGTTTCTTGAGTTCTTTATAAATTTTGGATATTAGCCGCCTGTTGGATGTGGAGTTGGTAAAGATCTTTTCCCAATCTGTAGGTTGGAGTTTTGTTTTAATGACAGTGTCTTTTGCCTTACAGAAGCTTTTCAGTTTCATGAGGTCCCATGTATTGATCATTGGTCTTAGAGCCTGAGCTATTGATGTTCTATTCAAGAAATTATCACCTGTGCCAGTGAATTAGAGGCTTTCCCCCACTTTCTCTCCTATTAGATTTAGTGTGCCAGGTTTTATGTTAAGGCCTTGGATTTAAGTTTTGCACAAGGTCATAAATATGAGTCTATTTGCATTCTTTTACATGTTGACATTCAGTTAAATAGCACCATTCGTTGAAGATGCTGTCCTTTTTCCATTGTATAGTTTTGGCTTCCTTGTCAAAAATTAAGTGACCATAGGTTTATAGGTTTATTTCTGAGTCTTTGATTCAATTCTATTGATCAATTGGTCTTTTTCTAGTCCAGTACCATACTATTTTTATTACTATTGTTCTGTAATATAGCTTGAAATCAGGGATGGTGTCACCTCCAGATTTGTTTTGTTTTTGTTTTTTTAATTGTACAGGATTGATTAATGATTCTGGCTTTTTTTGTTTTTCCATATGAAGTTGAGAATTGTTCTTTCAAGGTCTGTAAAAAATTGTGTTGGTATTTTGATAGGCATTGGTAGGATGGCCATTTTTATGATGTTGATCCTACCTAACCATGAGCATGGGAGATCTTTCCGTCTTCTGATGGTCTCTTCAATTTCATTCTTCAAGGACTTGATGTTCTTGTTGTACAGGTCTTTTACTTGCTTGTTAGAGTTGCCATCATGTCTTTGATATTATTTGTGTCTATTGTGAAAGGTGTTATTTCCCTAATTTCTTTCTCAGCCCATTTATCTTTTGTATAAAGAAGGGCTACCGATTTTTAAAAATTAATTTTGTATCCAGCCCTGTTGCTGAAGGAGTTTATCAGCTGTAGGAGTTCTCTGGTTGAACTTTTGGGGTCACTGATGTATACTATCATGTCATCTGCGAATAAGGATACTTTGACATCTTCCTTTCTAATTTGTATCCCCTTGATCTCTTTTAGTTGTCATATTTGTCTAGCTAAAACTTCAAGTACTATGTTGAAAGGATATTGAGAGAGTGAGCAGCCTTGTCTTGTCCATGATTTTAGAGAAAATGCTTTAAGTTTCTCTCCATTTAATTTTATGTTGTCTACCAGATTGCTGAATATTGCTTTTGTTATTTCTAGTTATGGTCCTTGTATGTCAGGTCTTTTCATTATTGGAATGTATTCTCAGAATAATTTTTACTCCATTGAATAAGCTGAATAAGTTTGGTAGTGTTCCTTTTGCTTTCTGTCCTTTATTTTATTTTTTTTTTAATTTCACTTTTGATTTAGAGAGTTCCATCAATGATTACTTTATTTGCTTAATTTCCATTACTCTATCTCCCCTATCAACTCATTCAGTGTTCCTTTCACTCTCTTAAAGGCTGGTCACTTGGGATTTGAAATTATGCCAGGGGTCTTGATTCTGAAGCAAATGACTTCTCCACCTCTTTGCATCCATTGATTTTCTGTAGTTCTTTATTTACTTGTGGGGCCTTGTGAAATTTTCATTATCTATTTTGCTGTGGTAGTTTGTGTGGTCATTATGCAGGTCTTATTTAGTTAACCACATTGTCTATAGCTTGTGTGTACAGTATTCCTGTTATGTCTAGAAAACATTATTTCACAGAAAGAAGTGAAGTAAGTATAAATACCAATGAGGACATGATAAAAGAGGGACACTCTTTCACTACTGGTTGGAATGCTACATGGTGTAGCTATAATGGAAATCTTTGTGGAGGTTTCTCAAAAATCTGCATACAGAACTATCATAATTACCCAGCTATACCACTTGTAGGTATATACTCAGAAAATTTTATAACCCACTATAGAAACACTTGCTAAAGCATATTCATTGTTGATGTATTCACAATACCTGAGAAATAAAATCAGCATATATTTCCATCAACTGATGAAGAGATAACAAAATGTGTTGCATATGCACATGGATTTCAAAGTTAAGTGCAAAAATATTTTTACAAAATGTTTAAAGAAGTTGTTTTTAGTTGCGATTTAATTCAAAACATGCATATGCAATTTCTGTCTCTTTTTCTCTCTCAGTCTATCTTCTAAAGTTTTTGTTTTAATACCTATACTTCAGAATATGAGTATTAAGAATATCATTTATATCTGCTCCAAAGATTATTTTTTTGTCATAAAAAAGAGTTGAATTTAATCACTCTCAGATGTATTCCATTTTAACTGATGTTGAGGGATATGTTACAAAGCATGAAAAGACAAATATCTGACAGCGCTCAGGTATAAACTATAGAGACATCAGTGCCTTGTGAGAAGTAAAGCCTCAGGATCATTTTTCCCTCATATGTTCCTGTACTTCTTTTAGAAGTTCAATCTCTAAAGATTAAAAGATAAGGCATGATCCTTCTTGCCCCCAAGTACTAGGGGGAAATGTGTTAAATGCTAATAATGCCCTTGTCAAAAATGGCATCAGTTATCTTTCTTAGCTCTTAAACTCAGAGCTCAGAACCTCAAAGGGTTGCAGAGAATTGTAGTTTCATACTGGGCAAAGTTGTTTGATCCTACATTAGCAGAGAAACTTGGTTAATGACTACATAAGAAAAATGTTACATATTGATCAGGCAATAAGTAAAGGGAATTAACATAAAAGAGATTGTTTTCTCTATTGAATTGACCTGTATTTTTTAACTGATATATTTTTGAAGTTTTAAATGATTTTCTTTCTAGTAGTTTACTGTTTTTTTTTTCCTTGCCTATGTGAGAATTTCAATCTCAATGCACACATGAAATATTTATTCCACATTCAAGTAAAACATTTGGAAGATAGACTCCTTTTATTATTTATTTGCTTTCTGTTTTTTTTCTCTGCTGTTTCATAAAATATTTTCATTGACATGTATCTTAATTATTGTTTTTATTTCAATATTTTTATTTTGCATATCTGAGTGATTTTCCTACATATACATATGCAAGTCATGTATATGTTGATGCCAATGGATGAGAGAAGATGTTGCTGGATGCCTTGGAACTGGAGTTGCAGGTGGGAGTTAGCTGTTATGAGAATAGCTTTTCAGGGTCCCTGTAAAGGCAACAAAGAGTCCTTAGCTGTTTAGCCAGCTCTCTAGCCCACACACTCTAATTCTTATTGTAATCTCCTTGCTTCTTATACATTTTTACTTTACAATGGCTTGTTTCTATTTATATATTATTTATTTATTTATCTATCTTGGTTTTTACCTTCAAAATTGAAGTAAATATCTCATAGTATCAAAGCAGGAATGAATGAAATTCAAATATTCAAATTTTTTGGGAACTGTGTTTTCCATGAGTCAAGTTGATATTTTTAAAGTATACATTGTTTGTAAACATTAGCAAACTTACATTTGGATCAAAAATGTTGACCATTGCCAGATTTAATGTAATTGACAATTTTATTCATTATGTAATTCCCATAGTAAATAAAGTTATAGTTATATATTTAATACAGTCACATTTTCTAATATTGTTTTAAAAAACTTAGCACAAAGACTGGGTTCCATTTCTTAAAAATTTTCATTAGTGAAGGAAGCTATCAAACATTCAAACAATTAATGCAAGGATTATATATGAGTGAAAATTTTTTATTTAAGTTTTGTTTTTTCTCTACCTGTTACTATCTCCTTGTAAAATGTAACTTTATAACTATTGGAAACAGATTTTCAGCATTTAGAAATTCTCAGTATTTAATATTATTTTTTAAATAAAGCCATTACATCTCTGTTTCTCTCTAGTGATTTAAAACTGGTGGGATCCTTTTAATACATATCCAAAATGACCTTAAATTAATTTAATATTTCCTTTATTACAGAAATGTAATTATTCCACAAAAAATTAAAAAATCAGTTTTGATTTTTCCTATTTATATGTTAAGTTTCTGTGACTTCTACTTAGTGAGATATGAGTCTAATATCTGAATATGTATATATCTTTAGAAAAATTATCCTAGTTTTTGTACTAAGTTCTCATTTTATATATGGTTCTAATGCTTATATCATCACATATTTCATTATGACCTATTTGTACCCAAAATGCTTTATATTCTAAAGCAATTATATAAATATTTCCTACATGCCTAAACATATATGATGACTTACCAAGAAACAATTTACGCAATCTTTCATTAGTTGTCCCACCGTTTGTAATAAACCTTAGAAAAGAAATGTATCAGTTTCTACTCATTGGTCTCTGTAACTGCTGGGTCATGTTGAAGCCAGACATCAAGTTCTCTGAGAATGGAGCAGTTGGTCTGCTCTCTGATGACAGTCAAGACACAAAGAGATAATCCTCAAGCAAGTCATTTTCCTCCTTCTTCTGTCTTTATCCTATCTGAGATTCCAGCCAATGAATCCTGCTGCTCACCTTCAGGAAAGAAACTTCTTCCTCATTTACTGTCCCACATACAACCAACTCTGGAAACACTCTTACAGATACATTTATTGTGTATTATTAATTTCCTAAAATGATCTATGAAACAGCAGCACTAGAAAATTTTTCTTAAATAAGTGCTGCCCTTTAATTGAAAGGTAAATTTGGGGGGAGATGCAACTTTGCAGTTTTATAGCATGGTCTTTAACTTTTTGGCAACTGAAGTATGTTAACAATAGCTCAATGTTCCCTCAAACACCATTTCCCAGTTATTTAAGGACATCTTTCAAACATAAAACCAAACTATGAATTCATATTACTTTATTGATAATTTGTAAACAGTATTTCTTTCAGTGACAGGCAGTCAGGTATTAACCCCACAAATAATTAATAACAAAAAAATTTAGTTTCTAATTAATCTTCATTTAAAGAATGTGCTTATATATCTAAACTATGCTGACTATGTGATGTTTGATGCTTTCTTGAGCCCTAGGGCCAGAAACTCATGCAGCCTCTGTTTCAAAATAGTCCCCAGTGCTTCTTCCAACTATAACATCTTATCACACAACACCTTAATATTATAAATATTAGCATTTTAATCATATTTATGTTATTCTGCATCTCAGTACCTCTGTCTTATGTTTTAATTGGTGTGATAGAAACCCTGTCAAAAGTAACTTAAAGGAGTTGTTTAGCAGTTCTGGAAGGATACAGTCCATCATAGTTTGGGAAGACATGGCAGCTATTAGGGAATGCCTTTCGGCAAGAGCAAGAAGCTTGCTGAGTACATTGTATCTGCTCTCAGAAACAGAAGTGGAATATGAAATGGGATCTAGTTATAAAGCCTGATAAGCTTCCATAGAATCATTCCTCCATCAAGGCTCAGCCTCCTCACTGTTTAATTAACTTTTCAAAAAGGTCCAGCAGCAGTGGTCTAAATATTCAAACACAAAATTCTTTAGGGGGCATTTCACATTAAGGCACAACAGTCTGTTTTGGGTTAATAAGACAACACCTAAGATAATCCAATTTATAAAGTAGAATATTACATTTCCACTCAGAGTTTGTCAGATATCTTCCATATCTGCTAACTGCCCATGGTGACACATCATGGCAGGACATGTGGTACAGTCAACTCCCTCCTCTCATGGTCAAGAAGAGAAAGAAAAATAGAAATTAATTAAAGTTTATGCATTCACCAAAACTTGTCACAAGGACCCTCTTCCATATTGCACCATTTCCAAGGTCATCAACATGGGAGTAAGCCATTAACCTGTAGACTCTGAGAGACTCACCATCCAAACAGCTGCAGGATTTTCCCTCTCTATTTCTGCATAATTCCTTAGCTACAAATAGCAAATATAATGATGTCATTTCTGCACTCCAATATCAGACAGTTAAGGACAACTATGGGATACTTGAAATTCTTTAAATAATATCATTTGTTAGGCTGTAAATTCAAGCCACCTTATGTAGAGTTCTTTACCATAGTATGGTATTTGAGACATGGAATATAAGATAATAATATAGCTGTAAGTAAGTTTTCAATTGCCTTGTGTTCCATTCACCCTCACCAAGTAAGAGTGAAATCATCATCAATGAAAATGAGGTGTGGCATTTGATTCAATCTCCTAAACTTGGAGAAACAAAGTAATACATTCTTCAACTTGAAAATAAAACGTATAGTTCTTATGGCATTATTATCCTGGCAACTAACCAAATCCCCAATGCCACTAGCATTTGCTGGATAGTTACAAGCACTGTCTGTGATTTGTTCACCTTGGGGAGGCTGCTATTTCCATGTAGGATTATACAGATAATATCCCCAAGTGGAGGAAGGAAGCAAAAGACATATGTAGACCCTCTTCAAAGTAGAGCAAGTAAGAATCTGTTGTGTAGGTCCCATATTTGTTTTATTTATTATAAAAGAGTTAGCTTCTTTATTATTTTGCATTTTTCTGGGATCTCTTGAGAAAATATATAGGAAATACTTTGTTACCAGAGAATTTTCATTATTTTTATTAATTTATATATTTAATATTTATAATAATAATAAAGCATAAATTTAAAAGATAATTTTAAATAACAAAAACAAAACACACTTTCTGTGTTTCAAAATTTTCTATCAAAAAGGAAAGCCCAATTTACCCCTTACTGGCACTTTAATAAGATTTCCAAAGTACAAAATCTAACTCAGAAAACCAGCTGTGAAAGTATGCTCTGTTGACAGATGCTGTGGTTTAGCAATGTAATTTAGTGTTGTTCAGCTTTAGTGACCTTTTAATGACTAAAATAAAAATATTGCTTTCAGAAGTCTGAATCATTTCAGAAGCTTCTGCTCTTATGTTTAACAACATAAATATCTCAAAACAAAGAAAGTCAGTGGTAAAACAACGTGAAAGAAAGTTTTTATAATTGTAGAGCATCACAACACAAATCGTAATGAAGAAATGGGATATAGAAAGAATGATATATGTACAAGTACAAGTACAAGATAAAGAAAGATTCGAGGCATTTCTTTTTGTTTGTTTATTTATTTATCCACTCATTCACTTTACTTTCACCCTCTTCTCCATCCACTCCCACACTCCCATTGTCTTTCCCCTTTTTTCCCTTCCCAGTCTCCTCAGAAAAGTGGAACCCTCCATCAATCCACCAAGCTCTTCAAGTCACATCAGGCCTAAGAGCATCTTCTTACACTGAGGCCAGACAAGGCAGTTCATCTAGGTAGGGTAAAGTAATCCCCAGGCAACAGAATTCTCATCAGAGATGGTCTCTGCTCCACTTGCTAGGGGACTGACATGAAGACCAAGCTGCCTATCAGCTACATATGTGTGGATGGCCTAGATCCAGTCTATACATGCTTTTATGGTTGGTTATTCAGTGTCTGTATGACCCCAGGGCCTAGATTAGTTGATTCTGTTGGTCTTAGTTTTCCTGGATGTCTCATTCTCTAGTTATAACTTTTGTTTTACTTATATTTTAAAAACAGAATGTTGGAACTAATATGAAAGATCCTTATGCGTTAACTGTTTGTGTTTTTCTCGCCAGTGCCCTTTCAGAGTCAACACTTAATGTCATCACTAAATTACTTTTTATTTTGTTTTAGGTACATAGTGTTTTGTTTGTATGTATATCTGTGTACAATGTGTGTGCTTGGGGCCATTGCACTTAGAAGGAGGGCTTTATATCTACTGAAACTTGATCTATAGAAAGTTGGTGGTCACCAGATTGGTTCTGGGCATTGAACCTGGTCCCCTGGAACTCTGAACCAGTGAGCCATCTCTTCAGCCCTAAACTATTCTTTTTCTTTTCTTATTTTTAAGATTATTAAATTCTAAAAATGGAAGAGCCCTGACATGACATTGTGAATCAAGGAACCTCCAAAGAGGCCATTGAGTTCATTTTCTGTTGACCATCCAATGCTGGGCATGCAGCCTACTTTTTTATATTTTACGTTTATTTATTACTTCAAATTACATCTCCATCCCTGCAACCTTCTTGTTTCCACCCTCACACCCTCTATACCGTCTCGCACCTATCCTATTCCTCTGGTGTAGGATGTTCCCACATATCAGCCCCCCCCTCAATTCATCAGTCATATGAGGGATAAGAGTTTCCTCTTGTACTAGGGGCCTACAGGTAGTTCCATTAGGGAAAAGTGTTCCACTAACAGGTGGAAAAGTCTGTTCCTGTTCCTTTCAGTCTGTTGTAGGATAGTTATCCTGTATTATATGGTTAAAATCCAGTTATAAGTGAATATCATGTGCATCCTACTGAGTCTGGGTTAGCTTACTCAGGATGAGCTTTTCTAGTTCCATCCATTTGGTTGCAAATTGCATGATTTCCCTGTTTCTGATAGCTGAGTAGTATTCCATTGTGTAAATGTTTCACAGTTTTTTTTTTTTTTTTTTTTTTTTTTTTTTTTTTTTTTTTTTTTTTTT
>CAJQZJ010010085.1:1513409-1544056 GCA_907164525.1 Lophiomys imhausi | reverse complement strand
TTTTTTTTTTTTTTTTTTTTTTTTTTTTTTTTTTTTTTTTTTTTTTATCCATGCTTCTGTTGAGGGATATTCGGGTTGTTTCCAGTTTCTAGCTATTACAAATAAAGCTGCTATAAACATAGTTGAGGAGATGTCCTTGTGGTTTGGTGAGGAATTTTCTGGATGTATGCCCAGGAGTGGTATGGCTGGGTCTTGAGGTAGAGATAATCTAAGATTTCTAAGATATCACTGAACTGATTTCCATAGTGATTGTATAAGTTTGCACTCCCCCCAGAAATATTCCCCTTTCTCCATAACCTCACCAGCATGTGCTGTCATTTGGGTGTTTGATCTTAGCCATTCTGACAGTTGTGAGATGGAAACACAGAGTTATCTTGAGTTGCATTTCTTTGATAATTAAAGATATTGAACATTTCTTCAAGTTTCTCTCAGCCATTAGAGATTCCTCTTTTATGAATTCTTGGTTTAGCTCTGTTCCCCATTTTTTGATTGGATATTTGGTTTCTTGGTGTTTAATGTCGTAAGTTCGTAAACTATTCGCAATTATGTAATAATTTGAAAAATCTGTACAAATAGGGGCTATTTAATTGGGGAAAAAACACGATCTTTAAAAAAATGAGGTAGTTGGTTACAAGTTTTAAAATCTTGAAATTATTCGATTTATTAAAAAACTTGGATAATATTACAGAATTACACTGATGTACTGTTTTTATCTATCAATTTAATATTTTAAAACTCTGCAATGATTTACAGATGTGTATCATCTTTGTGCAAGGAACATACAAATAATTCCTGTATATTTCCATCTCAGTCCATGTACTATCAACACAGACACATTGATAACCTTTGTATATGTGTTCTTGTGGTAAGAGTCATAGCATATGGAAATTGCTAGGAAACAGATAAAAGGGTCAATTCTAAAAGCAGATATTATTTTAACATCAAGTACCAAGAGTAAGCTCATTTCCTGCCTATCTTGTCGTAAGCGCCTATAGTCCACTTCTCCTGTGTCTCCCACTATCCTGCCAGTGCCAGATACAATGTCACAGTTTTACTTTTTCTCAGGAAAAAACAGAGATGAGAAAGAGAAACAACAGAGTCTCATGAGATGACTGTATTTCACAATATGCCAAGAAGATTAAGGGATCATGTTTGTGATAAGTTAGAATAGATTGGAGTTGTATTTTTAGAATACGTGTGGTAAAAACCAATTGAATGTTCTGTAAACCCACATATGTTTGCATAATTTTCCAGAAAGAAGGGCTTCCATACTGACTGATTATAAAATTCAACCAGAAGGTTACTTCTTAGTTTCAAAGTGCTTTTTTATAGTGGAAAGAATTGCTGATGAATTGGAAAGAATGCTTGACAATAAAGGAAAAGTAACTATCATCCTTGTAGTGACAGTGACCACAACTAACTGCAGTGTTAACTGAAGGTTTCATGATATTTTCTTTTTTTTTTTTTTTAAAGATTTATTTATTATGTATACAGTGTTCTGTCTGCAGGTATATCTGCAGGCCAGAAGAGGGCCACCAGATTTCATTATGGATGGTTGTGAGCCACCATGTGGTTGCTGGGAATTGAACTCATGACCTCTGGAAGAGCAGCCAGTGCTCTTAACCACTGAGCCATCTCTCCAGCCCCCATGATATTTTCTTAACTCCCTCCATCTGTGCATAGAGTAACTTCTGGAACTTCTATATGAAGTAGATTCAGTAAAACTCTGAAAGGTAAAGAAAATACTGCAAATAGTGAGGTCTTGGGAACTGAATAATAACATGTTTCCCATCCAAGTGCACACCAGCAAATCTGGCAAACTAAACAAATCAGTGAGGGTACTGAAAGGAAACCTAGGAATGCTGTCGCTCTGTAGCCTAAACACAAAAAATGAAGGTCATTTTACCAATTAGAAGGCTTCTTGACAACAATTATTATTTCCAATCAAACATCGCTTATAAAACTCTGAAACTCCTTACCCTTCCACACTCTCTCATCTAGACTGTAGAGTAGGCTGTTCAGAAGTCTCTTCAGTGTCGTTGAGAGCTTATCTTAGAAATGGGAATTTTGTTTTCCAGGGCTGCAGCAAAGTTCTTCTTGTTTGTCAGTAATGATCAGATAGTTACATTGCTCTTTCACACCTATTAATGATAACATAATGCCTTTTTCAGTGCCCCATGGCATCATGTCTCAGTAGCTAATGAAGATTTAGGACTCTCGGTTTTGCTCAGCAGATAAAAGGTTATGGCCTTCTGCTGTCAGTAAAGGCCTCATGGATACAGGAATGTAGAGAACTCTAATCATAAATAGATATTTTACATAACATTGTGGTAGAATTATGAATTCCCTAACCTGCTCTGCAATAACAATCAGCTCCTCATGGTCACCTTGACCTTAAGGAAACCAGGTAAAGATTTTTAGCTAAAGGAAGCCATATAGGAAAATTGGAAACCCACCCTTAGTTACAAGAGACAGAAGTATATCCTACAACTCTTGTGTTAGAGATGTTCTCAAATACTAAATTTAGATATCATACCAAGACTTTTATGTCAGGAAGAAAATATGATATGTTCATATATCCTGTAGAGGGACATGTATTGTCCAAAGCTTTTCTGGTGAGCCCAAATATGCTTGCACCTCCAGACTGCTGCTCCACTGGAGTTATACTGAGGTGGTCCCACAGTTCTCCTGTAGCTCAAAATTTGCTGTGGGTTGCGGCCATAATTGTCTGTCAAGAATATACCCATTCCTGTGACTGTGGTGGTCTTCTTTGGGTGCTGGAATGATGCTGGAATGGAAACTGGGGTCTTAGTAAGCTGGTGAGTATCCCTGTCTGGGAATTGGACCTTCTAACTGGGACCTGAGTGGATCAGACCCACAGGGTCATTTCCTTATAAAGTTCTCCTGCTTCTGTGGCTTCCAAGGCTGGCTGACCTGTTTTGCTGAGAGTCTTGCCCAGGGACTTTTATTTGTCCTTTGGTTTGCCAGGTGAGCCCCAGCAGTTTCACACCTCTCAGATAATTTTGCTCAGCATGCTTATATCTCTGTAGTGTTCTAGCTGTTTTCCTCACACTCAAAATGTGTCCGTGCCACCCACTGTCATCTTGGTACCCCCCCCTCATCAGCCTTTTCAATTTCCACTAGAATCTTAAGAATGTAAATCAATTCACTAAAAAAAAAGGGATTAATAAATGGCTTTTCGGGGGTCCAAGATGGTGGCGGCCCGTGCAGACGCATTTTGAACTTGGAGAAAACAGCCATAAAACCACAGAGTTGTAAGACGCTGTGCAAAAATCTGAGTGACTAGACCCACCAGGGTTTCACCCAGCTCCCAAGGGACCATTAAAAGTCCCTGCGCAAGGCTCTCACCCCTCCTCTCTCAGACACACAAGCCACTGAATCTGGGAATCAGGAACCCCCATTAGGAGAGACACCTGGTAAGATCAACTCTAATATCCAGTGGGCAGATTCGGACCCCACACAGGATAACCCCCCCCCAGCCTACTGGGCCACCCACACCCCACACAGACATTTCAGATATTTAGCGAAAGGTTGCAGACCTGTGGGAGTGCCATACACTTTTAGCAGTGGCGGAGCGCCCGGCAGCAGCAGCAGTAGAGGCGGCTGTGGCGGCAGGACACAGTGGAGGTGCTCAGAGCCTGAGGGTTCCAAAACGTGGAAGCCAGCAGCCAGGGGGCCCACAGCTGTATTCTGGAAAGCCCAGACATATCAGGCATGGAGTCGGGCCCTCTCAGACTCCTCAGGTATCTCCAAAGTCCACAGAATCTGTGCCTGGGCACACAGGACCATACCACCAGAGCCACTGCAGGCTAAAAACTCAGTGTGCAATATAGAGAGGTCTGACTTGGGAGCAGTGACATGATCCTGGGCCATCCCTCATTACCTGGGAATAGGCTGCACCAGCTCACAGTGCTTCTGGCTATTAGATGCACAGTGACCCTGAGATCCCCCTGTAAGCAGCGACAGATCACCAAGCAATTCGACTGCTACACCAAAGCGCCCCCTTTGGATCCAAGCCCAGAAGACAACAGGAGCAGACAGCTAAGAACATCCAAATGGACAAAGATCCAAGAAAAAAACAAAAATCAGGGAAATATGACTCCAACAAAACAAAACTATCCTAGTACATCCAATTCTGATGACCTCACCACAGCAGAAACACATGAAAATGATGACAATTCTACATTATGGAAAGTGATAGAGTCCCTTCAAGAAGAACTTAAATCTATGAAGGAATTCAAAGAAGCCACAATTTCACAAGCCATAGCAATGGATAATACCATTAGAGAGTTCCAAGCCAAGGTGGCTCAACTTGAACAGGAAAAAGAGAGGGCAGTGAAAGATTTCCTGGCAAAGACAAGCAAATTGAAGCAGAAAATGTACAAAACGAATAAAACCATTCAAGACATGAAAATGGAAATGGAAACAATAAAGAAAACACAGTCAGAGTTAAAAGTGGAAATGGAGAATCAAGGGAAGAAAACAGGAACTACGGATATGAGTGCAAGAGATGGAAGACAGGATCTCAGGCATGGAGATTCGATGGAAGAAATCAGTACAACATCCAAAGAAAATGAGAAAGCTAAAAAATCTCTCAACCACAACATTCAAGAAATCAAGAACTCAATGAAAAGATGGACCCAAGAATTATAGTCATATAGGAAAGAGAACACTACGGACTCCAAGGTCCAGAAAATATCTTCAACAAAATCATAGAAGAAAACTTGCCAAATCTAAGAAAGAGATGCCAATAAAAATCTAAGAGGCTTACAGAACACCAAACAGATTAGATCAGAAAAGAAAATCCTTTAGCCACATAATAATTGAAACTCCAAATGTACAGAAAAAAATATTAAAAGCTGTAAGAGGAAAAGGTCAAGTCATATATAATGGCAGACCCATCAGAATTACACCTGACTTCTCCTCAGAAACTTTACAAGCTAGAAGGGCCTGGACAGATGTCCTACAAGTCCTGAGAGAACATAGGTGCCCAGCTAGACTACTATACCCAGCAAAACTCTCTATCAACATAGATTGAGAAAACAAGATATTCCATGACAAAATCAAATTTAAACAATATCTACCAACAAACCCAGCCCTACAGAAGATCCTAGAAGGAAGATTCCAACCCAGAGAAGATAACTACACCCAAGAAAACAGAGGAAATAGAAACCTCCAAAGCAACTAAACAAAAGAGAAACACAAGACAGACAGCTAAACCAAAATTATGGGAAATAACAACCCCTGGTCACTAATATCCATCAACATCAATGGAATCAACTCGCCAATAAAAAGACACAGACTTACAGACTGGATCCGTAAACAAGACCCATCTTTTTGCTGTATACAAGAAACACACCTCACTATTGAAGATAAACACTACCTCAGAGTAAAGGGCTTGGAAAAAGTTTTCCAAGCAAATGGACCCAGGAAACAAGCTGGACTAGTCATCCTAATATCAAACAAAATAGACTTCCAATTGAAGTTAATAAAAAAAAAGACAGAGAAGGGCATTACATACTCATTAAAGGAAATATCCATCAAGAGGTCATCTCAATATTGAACATCTATGCCCCAAATACAAAGGCACCTACATTTATAAAAGAAACACTTTAAAACTTAAATCGCATATTGATCCAAACACTTTAATAGTGGGAGACTTCAACACCCCACTCACAACTATGGACAGATCATCAAGACAGAAGCCAAACAGAGAAATAATGAGTCTAACAGAGATCATGAACCAAATGGACCTAACAGATCTCTACAGAACGTTTCACCCAAACACAAAAGAATACACCTTCTTCTAAGCACCTCACAGAACCTTCTCCAAAATCAACCATATAGATGGACACAAAGATAGCCTCAACAGATACAAGAAAATTGAAATAACCCCTTGTATCTTATCAGACCACCATGGAATAAAGCTGGACTTCAACAGCAAAAGAATCAGCAGAAAGCCTACACATACATGGAAATTGAACAACTCTTTACTGGATGACTACTGGGTCAGCGAAGAAATTAAGAAGGAAATCAAAGACTTCTTAAAATCCAATGACAATGAAGGCACAACATACCAAACCTATGGGACACAATGAAAGCTGTACTACGAGGAATGTTCATACCACTAAGTGCCTTCAAAAAGAAAATAAGGCCAGCTCATATTAGCAAATTAACAGCTAAACTGGGTGAATTGGGAAAAAAAAAGAAGCAAACACTCCCAAGAGGAGCACAAGGCAGGAAATCATCATACTTAGGGCTGAAATCAACAACTTAGAAACAAAAAGAACAATACAAAGAATCAATGAAACCAAGAGTTGGTTCTTCAAGAAAATCAACAAAATAGACAGACCCTTAGCCAAATTAACTAAAAGGCAGAGGGAAAAAACCCAAATCAACAAAATCAGAAATGAAAAGGGAGAAATAACAACAGATATTGAGGAAATCCAGAGAATATTTGGGTCCTACTTTAAAAATCTATACTCCACCAAATTTGAAAACTTAAGCAAAATTGACATATTCTTGATAGATTCCACCTACCAAAGCTAAATTAAGATTAGATTAACAGATTAAACAGCCCTATAACCCCTAAGGAAATAGAAACAGTCATTAAAAATCTCCCAACCAAAAAAAGCCCAGGGCCAGATTACTATAGCACGGAATTCTACTGCACCTTCAAAGAGGAGCTAACACCAATACTCTTCAAACTTTTTTCACCAAATAGAATCAGAAAGAACACTGCCAATCTCACTCTATGTGGCCACATTCACCCTGATCCCTAAAACACACAGACCCAACAAAGAAA
Source organism: Lophiomys imhausi (assembly GCA_907164525.1). Lineage (NCBI taxonomy): Eukaryota > Metazoa > Chordata > Mammalia > Rodentia > Muridae > Lophiomys > Lophiomys imhausi. Next base: position 1,537,230 of record CAJQZJ010010085.1, on the reverse strand, counting down.
GAGAACTTCAGACCATTCTCCCTCATGAACATAGGTGCAAAAATACTTAATAAAATACTAGCAATCCGAATTCAAGAACACATCAAAAGTATCATATACCATGATCAAGTAGGCTTCATCCCAGGAATGCAGGGATGGTTCAACAAATGAAAGTCTATCAACGTCATTCACCATATAAACAAGATGAAAGAAAAAAACCACATGATAATCTCACTAGATGCAGAAAAAGCATTTGACAAAATCCAACACCCCTTCATGTTAAAAGTTCTGGAGAGAACGGGCATACAGGATCATACTTAAAAATAATAAAGGCAATATACAGCAAGCCAGTGGCCAACATCAAATTAAATAGAGAGAAACATGAAACATTTCCTCTAAATTCAGGGTCAAGAAAGGATGCCCACTTTCACCATATCTCTTCAATATAGTACTTGAAGTTCTTGTTAGAGCCAAGAGACAACCAAAAGAGATCATGGGATACAAGTTGGAAACGAAGAAGTCAAATTATCCCAATTCCAGACGATATGATAGTATACATAAGCGACACCAAAAATTCCACCAGAAAACTCTCACAGCTGATAAACACATTCAGCAAGGTGGCTGGATACAAAATTAATTCAAAAAAATCAGAAGTCCTTCTTTATATAACAAACAAATGGGCTGAGAATGAAATAAAGGAAACGATGCCCTTCACAATAGCCACAAGCAATATAAAATACCTGGAGGTAACTCTAAACAAGCAAGTAAAGGACCTGTACATCAAGAACTTCAAGCCCTTGAAGAAAGAAATGGAAGAGGCCTTTAGAAGATGGAATGATCTCCCATGCTCATGGACAGTTAGGATCAACATAATAAAAATGGCCATCCTACCAAAAGCAATATATAGATTCAATGCAATTCTTATCAAAATACCAACACAATTCTTTATAGACCTGGAAAGAGCTATTCTCAATTTCATATGGAACAACAAAAAACCCAGAATAGCTAAAACAATCCTGTACAATAAAAAAAAAAAAAAAAATAAACATCAGGAGGTATCACCATCCCAGATTTCAAGCTGTACTAAAGAGCAATAGTAGTAAAAAAAGCATGGTATTGGTATAGAAACAGACCAGTAGATCAATGGAATCGAATTGAAGACCCAGAAACGGACCCACACACCTATGGGCACCTAATTTTTGACAAAGAAGCCAAACCGCACAATGGAAGGACAGCATCTTCAACAAATGGTGCTGGTCCAACTGTATGTCCACTTGCAAAAGAATAAAATTAGACCCATACTTATCACCTTGTACAAAACTTAAATCCAAGTGGATCAAAGACCTTAACATAAGGCTAGTCATACTAAATCTACTAGAAGAAAAAGTGGGAAAAACCCTTGAACTCATTGGCACAGGTGACTACTTCCTGAACAGAATACCAGCAGCTCAGGACCTGAGATCAACAATCAATAAATGGGAGCTCATGAAACTGAAAAGCTTCTGTAAGGCAAAAGACCCTGTCATTCGAACAAAACGGCAGCCTACAGACTGGGAGAAAATCTTCACCAACCCCACATCTGACAGAGGGCTAATATCCAAAATCTACAAAAAACTCAAGAAATTAAATGCCAAGAATCCAAATATTTCAATCAAAAAATGGGGGACAGAGCTAAATAGAGATTTCTCAAAGGAGGAATCCCTAATGGCCGAGAGACACTTGAAGAAATGCTCAACATCCTTTATCATCAGAGAAATGCAACTCAAGACAACTCTGAGATTCCATCTCACACCTGTCATAATGGCTAAGATCAATATCTCAAATGACAGCACATTCTGGTGAGGGTGTGGAGAAAGGGGAACCCTCCTCCATTGCTGGTGGGAATGCAGGTTTACGCAACCCCTATGGAGGTCAGTATGGCGGTATCTTAGAAAACTTGGAATAGCTTTGCCTTAGGACCCAGCCATACCACTTCTGGGTACACATCCAAATGACCTCTCATGGAATCATAAGGAAGTTTCCTCATCTATCCTCATAGCAGCCTTATTTGTAATAGTTAGAAACTGGAAACAATCCAGATGTCCCTCAACTGAAGAATGGATTAAAAAACTGTGGTACATCTACACAATGGAATATTACTCAGCTATCAGAAACAATGAAATTATGCAATTTGCAACCAAATGGATGGAACTAGAGAAGCTCATCCTGAGTGAGTTTACCCAGACTCAGAAGGATGCATATGACATTTATTTACTCATAGTAGGATTTTAGTTATATAGTACAGTATATCTATACTACAACCAACGCACCAAACGGAACATGGACATAGACTTTTTATTTTTCTATGTTTTTTGTTTGTTTGTTGGTTTGTTTCTTAGTTTTCCCTCCCTGGCAATGAGACACTTTTCACTGGTGGTACTGCCTTGTAGGCCCCCAGTGTATGAGGAGGCTCTTGGTCCTCATATGACTTCTAAACTGGGGCGAGGGACTGTTATGTAGGGACACTCCACTCCAGAGGAGTGGAATAGAAGTGTTAGGTGGTTGAGGGTGGGAGGGCGGGGCTGGGAAGGGGGGGAAAGAGGATAATACGATGGAGATGTAACCTGAAGTAACAAATAAATAAATTTATTTATTAAAAAAAAGAAATGGCTTTTTTGATACTTATTCTAAAGATTATTGATAAAATATTCTGAATGAAAGGCTTGGGAATTTCTATAGTTGCACAAATATTATCTCATTGGGTAAATATTCTACATGTCAGAAAGAGACTTTGCAATAATCCCTTGTTAATTAAAAAATGAATAATTAAAATATATTGAATAATTGAGATAAGTTATACAGTGCTTATTGTGTGTCTGACATCATCTGCTTGCTAATCAGGCTAATTTAATCATTCATGGGGTTGTCTGATTACTTTTAAGCATTTTATTTAAGATGCGTACTTATTTATGAAATTTCTTACATATTTATTTTTATTTTTTTAAATGTAAGTGTTTACCTACATGTATGTCAGATCCCCATGAAATTGAGTTACAGAAGGTCATGAACCACCATGAAGAGGTCAGATGTTTAAGCCAGGCCATATGCAAAAGTAACAAATGCTCTTAACCACTGGGTCATGTCCTCGGTCTGTCATTTAAGACATTTTTATAGGAAGTAGGCACAGATTTTTATTTTCATATATATTTTGATATGGCTTAGGGATTTTAGTATCATGCCTATTATGTGACATATTTCTGCATAAAATTAATTAGCTAATCTGATATAAGTGGATAATAATTTTGAGAACCACTTATTTTTTCATGCATCATTGATATAAACTTACCTAATCTATATCAAATGCAAATAGTATAATACTTTATAAACATTCAACAATATGCATCTATATGTTTGCTGTATATATTTTCTCAAAAGTGTAGTAGTCTTTACAATTATTAATTCTAGTATTTTTCTTTAAATGTAATATTGTGCAGTTATTTATATTCTATGACTATTTGAGATACTTAACATTGAGAATGCATAGATACCATAAAAATATGTATCTTTCTATACAATATACAGTTGAGTGAACATTTTTTCCTTGCCAGTAAGCAGTTCTGTGATGCATAATTCATTCCTTGCATCTCATCAATTCCATATAGATTTGCAGTGGTCAGATTTATGTTGTACATTTAGTGGCTTCTAGAAGCTAGTTTGCCAAAGTCATGATTATAAGAAAGGCTTCATGGTAATTTTATGCTCCCTCAACACCCACCAATATTTTGGAAAATGCAGTCTGAGCTAAATTTGTTTCTTGACAAATAAGGAGGAAAAAATATTGATTGGTTTAAGAAATTATTTTAAAATGCATTGTTCGGTTATTTTGGAAAGTGTTTCCAATGTATCAAAACTAATACTGGGATTAAGGAAGACCTCAGAGTTCTATTTTAATGTGTGGGTTTACAAACAGAATGAGACAGACAGGAAGGCAATTCGTTGCAGTTTATAAAATTTAATTCTCTTTTAGGATTTTGACTTCAGGTTGTACAAACTAAAAGCATGAAAGTATCATTTTGACTTCCTTTTTCTTGTTTTGTATGGGTGGGGAGAAGTGAGGGAGGTATGTGTGTGCTAAATGTGTCATTGTCAAGAATATGGAAGGAGAATACCATACCCCTAGTACATTTCAATTATTTAATGAAGAGTAGTCCCTTTTAAACTGATACTGTGAATAAGTATAATAACCTGATATAGCTGTACTCCTGTTTTATGGTTAAATTAAAGGAGTAATATTAGCTTAACCAGTGAAGATAACATTGCTGGGGAAACATAGTAGTGGCATGACTGAAGAAAAAACAGGCTAACTATAAAAGTAGAGTAAAAGGTAGAAGGCAATCTATGGGTAGTATTCTCCAGGTATTTCTAAGGAGCGTTATGAAGCTTCTAAAAACATAACCCTCTTTCTACCCTTACTCTATTCTCCTTAGAGATAATATGATATTTCCAGTTTGTTTTTCCATATAGTAGTTACAACGATTTCTACAATTTACTCACTGTTTTATATGGTACAATAGGCATGCCTACATGGCCTTGAAGTAAGTGTACTTACCAAGGGTTTTTCACATGCAATTGCTCCAGATGGATCAATTTTTTTCTATATTTTACTATAAACTGTCTTTAATGCAATCTTAGCAGTGTTATGTAGAAAGCTTTACATTTTTAGGCCCTAAAAGTAAACACACATACGTCCCATGAGGCAATGTTACAAAATTGCATATTCTGACTGTCAATTTTCATGCTGTCAAGTTCAGCCAGTTTTCAAAATATAGCATATGTTCTTTTCTAGTTAAAAAAATACTGACATTAAAGTCTTGTCAGACTTTTCAAAAAGACAACACGAAAAAAAAGCATAAAAAATTCATTTCTTTGGCAAAAAAGTGAAAGATAAATGATTCATGCTGAAAAGTGGGCAGTTATATCACACAAGAAGATAATAAGAAGATAATGACGAAAGCTTTCCAAATAGCCATCTGACTCAAGCTAAGAAGGTGGTCAGCATTCTGGTTTAGCAGAATGCAGGGCTGAATGCCAGATTCTTTTTGAACAAAGCAGCTATTCATTTCATCTGCAAAAATTGGCAGTTCATGTTGACATTGCACAAAATGAAAAACAAGGCAATGGATATTTTTTAGGGTCACTTAATAAAGAGGTAAAGTAAAATCAAATCACCTTTCCTTCATAAAGAACACCATAGTACATAACATTTTTTTCCACATTGTCTTTGTGCATGTGTGTGTGTGTATTCTTTTTGTTGAAATTGCATCAAATGAATGGAATGCAGCTTTTAGTAATACTATCATGCCCATTTCTAGTATAATTTCACACTTGTATTAATATTTTTATAAACACAGCTATATTATTTTGTATGAACTGGTATGTATATCTAAAATTATTGTCACTTTAATTTAACCAATCATACAAACTTGTGGAAATCTTATATAAACCAAAATATGTTAATTGCCAAAATACAGAACCTGAAATTTAAAAATATATATATATTTATTTATTACTTCAAGTTACATCTCCACCACAATGCTCTCTTTCCACCCCTCCCAGTCCCACCCTCCCACCCTCAACCCCATCTCCCTTCTATCCTACTCCTCCGGAATGGAATGTCCCTACATATCAGTACCTCCCCCAGTTTAGCAATCATATGAGAGCTAAGAGCTTCTTCATATACTGGAGGCCTACATGACACCACCACTGGGGTAAAGTCTCTCAATAACAGCTAACAAAGTCTATGCTGCTGTTCCTTTTGGTGCATTGGTTGTAGTATAGATATCTTGTATATGGCTAAAATATGATTATAAGTGAATAGATGCCATGTGCATCTTTCTGAGTTTGGGTTAGCTCACTCAGGATGAGCTTTTCTAGTTCCATCCATTTGGCTACAAATTGCATGATTTCATTGTTTCTCATAGCTGAGTAGTATTCCATTGTGTAGATATGCAGAGTTTTTGTTTTTGTTTTGTTTTTTAATCCATTCCTCCCTTGAGGGACACCTGGGTTGTTTCCAGTTTCTAGCTATTACAAATAAGGTTGCTATGAACATAGATGAGGAAACATCCTTTTGGTTTGGTGAGGAATCATTTGGATGTATACCCAGAAGTGGTATGGCTGGGTCTTGAGGTAGAGTTATTCCAAGTTTTCTAAGATATCGCCAGGCTGATTTCCATAGTGGTTGCACAAGCTTGCACTCCCACCAGCAATGAAGGAGTGTTCCCCTTTCTCCACATCAATAAAAAAATAAATAAATAAATAAATAAATAAATAAACAAACAGACAAACAAACAAGCAAACAAACAGACAAATAAATAAATAAATGAACAAATAAATAAATAAATGGACGAATAAATAAATAAATGAAGGAATGAATGAAGGAATGAATGAGTAAATAAATAAATAAATGAATGAATGAATGAATGAATGAATGAATGAATGAATAAATAAATAAATAAAAAGGAGTGTTCTACCTTTCTGGCCAGCATGTGCTGTCATTTGAGATTTTGTTCTTAGCCATTCTGACAGGTGTGAGATGGAATCTCAGAGTCGTCTTGAGTTACATTTCTCTGATGATTAAGGATGCTGAGCATTTCTTCAACTGTCTCTCAGCCATTAGGGCTTCCTCCTTTATGAATTCTCTGTTTAGCTCTGTTCCCCATTTTTTGATTGGATTATTTGGTTTCTTGGAATTTAATTTACTGAGTTCTTTGTAAATTATTAGCCCTCTGTCAGATGTGTAGTTGAAGATCTTTTTCCAATCTGTAGATTGCTGTCTTGTTCGAATGACAGTGTCTTTTGCCTTACAGAAGCTTTTCTGTTTCATGAGGTCCCATTTATTGATTGTTTGTCTTAGAGCCTGAACTGTTGGTGTTCTGTTCAGGAAGTTACCTGTGTCGATGATTTCGACGGTTTTCTCCACTTTCTCTTCTGTTAAATTTATTGTGTCGGGCTTTGTGTTAAGGTCTTTGATCCACTTGGATTTAAGTTTTGTGCAGGGTCATAAGTATGGGTCTATTTGCATTCTTTTCCATGTACACATCCAATTAGACTAGCACAATTTCTTGAAGATGCTGTGTATGTGTATACATATATATAAACATTATGTAATTAACATATAATAATATAACATATAACATACTGTTATAATATATAATATATATAAACACACACAAATTATATGGTTAAAAATAAAAAAGAAATATGAATGAATATGTAAAACATTCTAGGGATTTAGGAGAAAACTGCTACCAATCAATAATACTAAATATATCACATAGTTGAAATTAATTCAAATATGGACATTATCAATTGTAAATGATTCTTACTAGTAATAGAAATCGTAAAACATATAGGTATCTGAATGTGAATAGAAACTATAAATGATAGTAATATTTTATACATATTGGATAAACATCATAAACATGAGTATAAATTTTTTTCATATTGCCCAACTAGATATGTGTTAGTGTTTATGATACCTGTTCCTAATGCACAGCTTTTGTAAAAGCAATAATTTTGAATAATTAAAATGTATTTATAAAAACTTTCCAATGAAAGGCAAGATGATTGAACCAAATAATTAAGATAGTTTAATTGAGTATAGACATTAGTTCTTCTCATTGCTTTTCAAATTCTAACACTGAAATCTTTTTATTTTATTTACAATTGAAATGTATTTGCCTGTTTCTATGAAATTAAAGAAAAAAACGATAGATAGTAGATATAAATAGATTGAATATGTAGTGTTTGTTATGCACTAACCATTCTAAATTTTATATTAGAATAGTTAGTGATTTTTCTGTAGGCATATTTTCCTTCCTTTTTCTTTTAAGACATGGGTATCACTAAATAAAAAAAAAAAATTGGACTCTGACAAAAACCTCACCAAGCAGAATTATATTCTGAAGATATGTCATATCATGCTTATTGGCCTTTCTAATTGAAAAAATATGTTTAGATGAATTAAGAAGTAGCTTTTAACAATATCTCTGACTGATACTAGGAAGTGCTAGCCTATAATATGACTCCAGCTTAGTAGTGTAGTGATGATTGTCAAAGAAGTATTATTGATTCATGTCTCAGTTGAAACAGTGAAATCAATACCAGACAGCTCTGAGGAAGATGTTTCAAATGTTTTTTACTGTTTCTAGGTCAACTGGGAGATGCTTATGATGATGATCAACATGGCCCATTTAGATCAATCTGTTAGCATCATGGCCCAAATCCACAGACCTCAAAATGTAATTCAATTTCATTCATTATTACTAACAACTAACAAAGTATTTTTGCAAAGTTTATGTATACTATTCATCTATCAGACATTGTGCTTCTTTTGAACAGAAAGTTTTATATATATATTTTTTAAAATTTTGCATATTTATACATAATATATTTATATATAATATAATATAATTATATTATTATATAATATATAATAAACTTATATAATTTACATATATGTGTAAATTATAATATGTAATATATGATACACATATATGGTACAAAAATTGTTTGAAATATGACCACATCTATTATTTAATAGAAATTCTTTTTGTCAATTGATCAAAATTACATTGTATGCAATATAAATATTGTGCTATGTATTTATTATATACTTTCTAATATGTTTGCGTTTGTGTGTGTGTGTGTGTGTGTGTGTGTGTGTGTGTGTGTGTGTGTTTGTGTATGGTCTAACATTACAGTTTTAACCAATACACATTTGTGAAAGTTCTTGTCTACATACTCTATAAGGCTAAAGGCAATGTACACCATCCCAAAAAATATGTGTGGGACAATGATGCATAATTCCTGATGTATTGCAGGTTTTTTTCCAGGCCTACCTGTGGTATAAATAAGGCATTAGGACTTCTAATATAGGGTAAAGCTTCAGCCTTTTGCTGGGACAGTTTCCCAGCTTTTATATAGACGTAACCTCACTATTCTAGCCACTCCCCGTGGCTAGCTGTTTACCTCCTTGCTCCACTCTGTGTCTGTTTCCTTTCATGTCCCCCTTCGTTCTTCCTGTTCAAGTTACATCTCCCTGTGTCACTGTCTCTGTCCAGATGTTATACCCTCCAACTTCCTGCTCCATCAAGTGGTCATCAGCCCTTTATTACAACCAATCTGCAGGATGACAACACCTGATCCATCTCTTAGATTGCCTTAGGCATTGAGTTCTGTCTCACCTTTACACTTTTGAGCAGGTATGTAAGGACAAGCATCTATAAATATAAACCCAGTGATGGGTCATAGAATGTACAATACTAAGATCCTGCCAGGACTTAGCTTTCTGCCTGTATTGTACAGTGTTTCACAATAGAAAATACAGAGACAAGCTTCATATAATGTGAAGAAAAATCACTGGAATACTGATAGCTGATAACCATTGATGTTTGTGTGTAGAAACTGAGTTATTTAATAATGTTTTAAAACACATCAAAGTCTGTGTTCTGCTTCATCATTTTTCCGTTTCCATTTCCATTTCCTTCTGGAAAGTTTTGCTGATCTTAAGGGTAATGTAATTCTGCCCTCTCCCCACTCCCCAAATATTTAATATTGACATCATGTTTATTAAGCAAATCATTTTATAAAAGGTAACTACACTTTTCATCCTAGTGTCCATTTTAACTTATAAAACATGAAGTAATATCAAGAACAAAAATTTGTATTTCCAAGCATGTGTTCTTTAGTGATGGTGGAAGATCGCATTTGATAATCTTATCATTTTCAGAAAACGAAAATCATTAATACTATTTCAATAATATATAGCGTAAGGCAAACTGACTTATCTCACAACACAGTACATTTATTTCATAAGTATCTTAATCATTCAGTTTTTCCACTTGTACAGTTGTTGACTATTACAACAATGATATATTTTTGGCTAAGATGAAATATTGAGGTAGTGATTTTGTATTAGTCTCAATTATTTTCCCATTTGTATTGTTTTCTCTGCTGCTATTTTTGTTACTTGGTTTGTGAAATCTTCTGAACTTTATTTCATTGATCAAACTACATTCTATTTTCAACTTTTTATTTTTACAATTTCTTTTTCACTAACATAATGATATTTGAAAAATAAATACAAACATCTTTAAAGTAAATAATGGTTCCTTTCTAAATCCTGAAATATTCTGCAAGGTCATTACATTAGATAAGTAATAAAAATATACAATTTATTTTCCTATCCTCATAATCTAGGAAATGTACTTGTGAAATGGTTGACAGACATAATGAAGTTTGGGCCAGTATTTTATTGAAAACTGCCTTAAATGAAAATGAAAGCATAATGGACAATCAACTTTCCAGGGACTCATATAGCTATAAAAATGAGGAAAACCCAGCATCATCTCAGTGGCATCGCAGATGTAGGACACGTTGCTGATGTTCTTCATGACTCAGATGCATGTGGATTTGTTTCTTACACTCAGCAAAGACAGCAGTAAGCAGCTTTGAATTCACACATGTCCAGCTTCTTTTTCCAAAGGCACCTTTCCTCTGTTTCCATGTCACTGTACAAATTGAGTCATAAGAGAAAGACACTCAACAAAAATGAGGAGGGAGAGAGGATGAAGAAAAGAAAAAATAGTGAGTAGGGAAGTGGAATACTGAATATTTGAGATGTCTTCTTTGACTAAAGGGTAACATTTGGGGAATTTCATTTGCCCACTTCAGTGTCTCATGAACCAGATGATTGTTTACCTATTAGAACTGTGGTTCTTGACATTTCTAATGTTACAATCCTTTTTACAGTCCCTCATGTTGTGGTTACCCCCAACAATATAATTATTTATTTTTGTTGCTACTTCATAAATGTAATTATCAGTACAAATATGCTATTACTACTCCATACTGTCTATGATTAATTCTCAGATGTAGTGGTGATGCCACAAAGAAATTTGTTAGACTACTTCCAATATGCAAGTTCATTCTCTGCAATACTCAATCCATGCATTCCAGTTGTTACCATAGCAGGTAAGGAATGAGATAGATTGAATCTGATTGTGACACTGTGTTCTAGGATTGCTTCTATACCTACTTATTCTCCTGTGGAATTATTTAAATTTTATAATAACCTCCAGAAGAAAGTTTATCTGAATTGGCATCTGTAGTCTTGTTTTTAAAATGGTAATAAATACAATTTTATTTAAATTTTATAAAACCTCCAGAAAGTTTGTTTGTTCCATTTCACAAAATAACATAGATTTTGGAGAAGTTATGATCTTAGAAATGACAAAGAACAGTGGTGAAATCATACTTAAATCTGCTTAACTACATTTAGCAATGCTCATAATCAATTGCTTCTGGTGTCTTATATGTAACAAAATCATTATATAACAACATTAGTTGGGGAAGAACTAATAAGGGGCACAGTGGTGATTCAGAATAGGTAATATTTGTCATCTAATAAGGAAACAAAAATGATTTCAATATTACATCAGTCAGTGTAACATCAAACTGAAGCACTTGTAAGAGCTGGGAAGTAAAATGAAGATTGTATCCATCAATAAATCTTCTGGTTAAATGGCTAACAGAATACGAATGAAAGATGAGTTAAATAAAGCTATATAATGAATAATGGTATGGAAAGAATTGGATACCTCACTAGACTGTGAAATAAGAACTGGAGAGACTGTAGAAACACTCATCATTAAACATGAACTGAGAACTAGCAAGTATGCCTCTTTCCTGAATTTGTTTAAAAAAAAAATGGACAAATAAGACAAAAGCTCCTTAAAACAATAGAAAAGTACCATAATAATAGTGAGTCTTACACTAGATGTATAAAGTAACAATCTGGAGAAAGGTCTGACCATGAGGAAATTATACTATAATTTTTCATAACAAGTGAACACTTGCCTCATTTTGTAATAGACATTGCTAAGATATTTCCATTTGCACAATACCAAATTATATACATTGCATAAGAACACTTTCTACATAAATTACTCTTCAATAAATCTGCTTTTCAAAAAGTATTTGAATTTTTAACATTATGACATGAGACTTGCCATATTAACAGTGCTTTAAAAATAAAATATCAAGGATCTACTGTTACACAGCATTTACTAAACAACTAGTTCAAGGCTAATTGATTTTGGTCTATGGTCAAAGTAGATCTGCCACTTTTACCTCAGAAGGCACAAGGTCTAACAGAAATAATAACATTCATCACCAGTATTAATGGATTAAAGCATGTCTCTGTGTATATTTCTCTGTGTGTGTTTATTCATGTGAAAGGCTTAACAAAATGTAGCACTTATGGAGTTGACCAAAGACACAATGACATTGTGTTTTGAAGACTGCTCAACTTCCAATAAGAATGGGGTGAATTAGTGGTATGCATTCTTTGGATTCAATCACCTTTCCCAGTGTCTAGATTTACACATTTTCTCCAAGAATGTGGGGAACAGCATCCAGGATATTTTTTTTATCAAAATAGGAGTCTCTTTCCAAATGAAGCGCTGTGCAAGTGCTGAGACCAGCACCATTAACTGTTTAATAAAAAATATTTCAGAGGTTAATGACTAGACTTAAGTCCATGCAACTCAAGTGATTCCTTTAGGTGCAACCAAGTTATGAAGCTCAGATTTTGTAACTATAATGAAGAATACATATAGTGCTGCACACAGACAAATCATAAACATATTATTCACTTGAGCACAAATTTATGGGCAGAAAATAATGAATTCTGTTGGCACTTAGTGTTTGAGTTTAATTTCTGTCCACCCAGTATATAATCAGAAAGCTAGATATACAGGGGCAACTACCATAGGTGGGAGCATTATAAAAAAGAGAAAAAATGCATAAAATTGAACTAAATATTTATGATTTCTCACTGTTGCTATAATCCATAGAAATAAAAAAGTTGTTATTAAGAGTCAGTGCTAGAAAATGTACATATTCTACACATATGATAAAATTTCATTTGTCAAAAAAGAAGCAAGATAAATTATTATCAAAGGATTATACAAAAATTAGTAAGGTATTTTCTTATCCCAACACTGAAGGAACTAAAATAAGGGGATCACTGAGAGTTACACGTTTGCTTGGATTATATAGCTAATCATGTCTTAATAAATAAATAAATGTACTAATCAATCAAATAATTAAAGCAATTCAATAATGTAGTTTTATTTTACTTATTATTCTGTTTAGCTAAGAAAATATGTCATGATGAATATATGCACATGAATATATGAATGAAGGATGATGAGTCAACTCTCCATGGAATTTCTATACATGTTCTACAAGTATTTGTTCTCAACTATTTTTCCAAGAAAAGAGTTTTACAGAGGAAAACAGCCTGGGAACACACACCATCATCCCCTTGAGAACATATCTTGAATGGGCAGATCCTGAAGTCTGGTGAGGGACTACAAGGGAATACAAAAAGGACAGATGCAGAGGTGTTGTTCTCTAACCACTTCCACTTCTGGTATCTGTAATCTTAAAATGTTTATTAGGTACACCAAAAGGGGGATTAGTCCTAGTGAGAGGTCTCTGAAGAGGAAGCTGCAGTTGCTGGTCATTGCACACATGAATTGTTTGTAAACACTTTGAAACCCTGAGGAAAACTTTGCCATCTTTCTTGAACTGACCCATACAGGTAATGTCTTTTACATTTTCTCACAGGCCAATTGGTGTGGGAGTTCTTGACAGGTCATGCCTATGTCAGAATACATATAAGCTCAGGACTTCACCCACTCAATTTCCTCCACTCCTATCGGAAAAAATAATATTATATTAGATAGTAAAGATAATCTATGTCCAGTTAGAATAAAAATTAAACAGATTAACTAGAAGACTTTTTCAAAAGATCAGGGTTTCTAAGTTCTGGTCCTTCAGCTGTTTTTCCACTGCCCACAATATCTTTATCACTTGTGGTGTCTTTAGAAGCTGTCACTTCTTTTATCTCTATTTAGGAGTTTTGTATGTTCTTCAAAAATTATGAGATTACAACAGTCTCATTAACTTGGAAGTAGAGTTCAAATTTCCACACCTTCTCATTGATGTATCATGGGATTCTTAATGATATGTTATGTTTTGAACTTGTAATTACATTATTTCTCCCTTACTTTTCCTCATCCCAAGCTCTCCCATATATCACTCGTTCTTTTTCATTAGGTGTTATACATATGTGTTTTTGTATGCATAGGTACAGCCTGCTCAGTCTGTATGATGTTACTTTTATGTATGTTTATGTTTTCAAGGATGATGATTTGGTATTGTATAACCGACTGGAGTGTTCTTCTATGGAAGAAACAATTTCACTCACTCTCAGAATTCCTCAGTTGCTTTTAATATGTTGTGACCAGTTGAGGCCTCCAGGGCCTTTCCTCTTCCACATTATCATGTATAATACAACTCTAGCAATATGGCTCACCAATCAATACATTTTAACATTACCAATTGAAAATATCAAGATGATGAGAGAATTCTAGAATAACTTCATTTCTATACATTAAAAAGAATATGAGAGTAAGTACAAAGATCTCAAATGAAACTAAAAATAAATGCAATAAAGGCTAACACCAAATGGGAAGAAATCCCAATTAAGGAGCTGTGTGAGTAGATTACATCACTATAAGACCTCCTAAAACACCTGAAAGTATGGAGCAACAAATTACCATTGATTGCAGCTCCTTGCCTGTATAGGTAGTGCATCATAAAATATATTTTGTTATTTAAATAAGCAAAGTGAAAAGCAATAGGCTTTAATTTTTGAATATCTTAAAGAGCAAGGAAAACCTAAAGATTATGACCTTGTAATGACATCAGGTTCCTGAAGTGTAATTTTCTGTGACAAAAAGAACACTTTTTTTTTTCCTGTAGATGACTGGGTATATAGGCCCTCTCTTATATAGGCAAGAGAGTTAGAAATGGACACATATATGTTAGCATTTTGTAAATGATGAAGTGGATAAAAAGAGAGTCCTTGATATTAGGAAATGAGAAGTCTAAGAATATTAAGGTAATAAAATCATTCCAGAGCAAATAATTAGCATATAAATACATGTAGGAGAAAATGTTTAATAGACGTGACTAATTGAAGACATTAATATATACTTTTGTGAATAGGGGAGAGGGAGAGAGTCTAGAGAGATGAGTTAGCAGGTGAGTACATTTATGATTCTTTCAATGAACCTGTGTCCAGTTCTCAGAAGAGATAGTAGCTGCCTGTAATTATATTTCCAGAGGATCTGACATGTCTTCAGGTCTGATGCACACACATGATATACAGAAATGTACTCAGAAATACACAAACACACACAAGAAAATAAGAATAATTATAGAAGTATTTTATATATTTGTGTATGGATGTGGACCACTTAAGATGAATGTAATGAACTGATAATAAAGAAATAGCACAGTTCTGATAGAAGAGTTATCTCATTGATAGTGAATCCAAGCAGAACACACTTGAACCAAATGTATTCATAACCAAATATGGTGCCCAAATCACTAATACATGCAAAAAATGAGTTGTTAGTCCATGAATGAAAATGAGAAAAGCAGTATCAATTGTCAAATTGAGAAACTATTTCTCCTACTGATACATATGGATGATTTCAAAATAACACACGATATGATAATAACATATGTTTAAAATACATAAATATGGCACAGTTTAGGTAGAGGACATATTCAGAAGAATATGTAGCACTCAAGGGATTGTTTTCCAAAGTATTCTTTAACAATGATTATAATCAAAATTATTCCAATTTTATAAAAATTTTACAAAAGTCCACTGGTACAATTTTATTTGTTGCTAAAATTTTGAAATATTTTATTTTCTAGTTCTGTGGGTTTAACTATTAAAAGATTTAAATATCCTAATAACCTTATATTACTAATCGTCCTGTCCCTTACCCTCAAGACTTAGCTTTAGCCCAGAATCTAAGGCCAGATGTCTGCACAGCAGGTAGTCTGCATGACACAGTTTGGGTCTGCTGTGGCACCAGCAGTTAAAATATTTTGACAATCACCCTTGTGTATACCTGAATTTCCATATAAAATGTCATGTGCATATATCTTAATATAAAAACATATAAGCCTACCATTGCCATGGTAGTATCCCCTTAGCAATTTCACTATGACCCCTGTTTAATCTAGTCAAGAATTTGAATTGCCTTATCAATTGTATTTGAGCATGCATGACCTTCTTTCCGTCCTTTCACTTTACTTTGTGTGGCATGTAACCAAAAATTTTAAAACTCTGTTATCATATTTTGAGCTTTTCTTTTTCTTTTTTGCTTCATTTATATTTCTTAAACCTACAATGTCAACATTTCCATGGCTAATCCACTCCTATGCTCACATTCTCAGAATCCTTCTTGATACAATGTCCTGTGTTGTAGGAATTCAGGTCCCAAAACAAGAGGGACAGTGTTGTATGGTGCAGCAGACAGGACTCACAGATCCACTGACAGCATACTGTCTAACTTGAAAATAGCTGCATAATGCTGTTTAACTGAGCTGATCTTAATATTCCATGGTTCCCAAGCTGCTCAGGATCTTCTTAATGTCTTCCAAACTAGGCAAAAAGTTGGCCTGTGAGCATGTTGGCATTTAGACCAAAAAGCTGTCAATTCCTTTAGCCTCATGTCACCTACTTCCTTGATTTCACCATATTTGACTGTCAGTCTTGTGTCCTTAATATACTTTAAAGTGTATACAGGTGATTACCCAATGTCCACATTTGGCCATTTCTTGTTCTAGCTGATGAGTTCTATGTCTGTCTAGTCCTCAAATCGTTCTCTGTACAGCCAACTTAAATCAGATCACCAAAGGAGTCCTTAGGAGATCATTAAGGGTTGACTTTCAAAAGTTCACAAAACCAAGTCTGACCCCTTTGTTTTGCAATGTTCAATTCTGGAATGTATTTTTCTTCCTTTTAAATTTCTTTTCTAAATATAAGTAGATACTATAGAGGCAGGAATTACATACAAGGATGACTTCATAGACTCTTGGCTATGATTATTTTCTCCTTAATCTTCCTGGACTTCCCAATATTACCACCACATACCACTCCCAACTTTATGTCCTCCTTGTCTTCCTCCTCCTCCTACCTTATGGATTTCAGATAATACTGACTAAATGGGCATTAGTGTGTGGATACACACTGAACCTTGAGCAACCTACCCTAAGGTACACCCCAGATAAAACTGATTCCCCATATTAGCCATCAACTCCCAGTAGCTTCTTAGACAAGCCTCTGAGCCCCTTTCTTCTCACTACTGACTGGATTTACATTATATAGACCTTGTACAGACAGACAGCTGCTCTGAGTACATGGGTGAATGGTCCTGACACAACAGAAGGCACTATTTTGCAACAGTCCTCACCAAATTATAGTACTTTAATTATTTTTGTCCTCTCTTTCACAATGTTCCTGAGCCTTGGAGGTGGTAGAAGCATACACTTGTCCCTAAATGATATTTTACTTTTATTATACTTATTTACTACTTCAATATCACAAGTCTTATTAGCTATTCATTTCTGTATTTGCAAACACATTTTATGCTATTAACTTGACATTATTTAATAATACCTGCATTTGTAAGAAGAATCACTTCCAAAAGTTGACAAATTTAACAGACTTATGTAGAAAGTGGCTATTTAAGTCATTTACTTGTATTTATGTTATAATTAATTGGTCAGTGGCTATTAATCCTTAACCAGCCATAAATGAGCACACAGACACCTGATGGATTTTAACAAGCCTTGGCCTGGATTGCATAATCTTAGCCCATGTAAGCTAACTCATAATAATATCCCTGAATAAAGCCCCGTACAATATATACATAGTCCCCTTGGATGGTTATTCTCAGCATTATGCTGATTTTCCAGGACACGTGGAATGATCTTCGCTCATCTACCCCATTATGTGTCCTCCTTCCTGCTCTTGGCTTCTTCTTCTGGAGGCTTCTACCCATAAACCTCTCTGCTTCAGAAATCTGAGCACCTTACTCCTGTCTCTTCTGTCTTTGCCCAATCACAGGCCTCTGCATTTATTCGACCAATCAGAGACAATGGTTAGCAAGCCAGATAACACAGCATTCTTGATGTACAACAAGCAGGTTTCTGGGAGATTAATTAACATTTTGAAAATGCATAACCTCACCCCATCAGACTTCTGTGAAACTACACAGAGAAAACAAGGTAGCTTCAGAACAGAATGCAAAGAAATCAGAAGTAGGGGGTCAGCAATAATTCAGAAAACTAATCACACATTGTTTCTGTCATATTATATAATCCAGGTACTCTTTTTTTCCTCTCCTCTTTCTGCATTGTTCTCCATTCTCATGCTTCTTTATATACTGGTTATTTGGAATATGACTTCAAAAATTCTTTTTATTTCACATCAAAACAAAGTCTTTTAACCCTATGTACACTTTTATCATAATGTTATATAGACTTCAGTGTCTTTAACAATATAAATACTAAATTTGAGTACTTTTAAGTGACTGAAAATTATGTTTCCTAGTAGAAACTATAGACATATATATTATTATGTCTATATATTATATAATATATACATATATTATATATATATATATAATTTTTAAACACTGTTGAAATCTCAATATTTTAGGTGTCAAGTGGCAGCCAAACAGTGACACAAAGGAGCAATGTGACCAGGTACAAATATACCAGCAATTCAGTTTTAGTTGGAAAAGCTGACATAATGAAAATGCAGGAGATATCTACTACATATTTATTTATGTATGCATTTCAGTTCTCACTCCATGGATCTGATATTCAGTGTTAATTCCTTTTAAAATCTTCTATATACTTTACTATATTCTAAAGTTTTCTTTGAAACATTTTTATTAATATAATTCACATACCATACATTTTATACATTTAATGTGTATGAGTGACTGTATTTCATTATGCTTTTAGTGTTATGAAACCATAAATACAATCTAAAGTTGAATACATATGTGCCCACTGAAAGAATTTAAAACCACACACACTGGCAGCTCATCAGGAGATTTAAACCTATACTAGCATAAGTTTTCAAGTTCCATGCCTGCTGCAGCATATATTCCTACTTTATTTACATTTCATTTTGGAGTCTCACATAGTCACAAAAATAATGAATATTTATAAATTATTACTATTTTTTTATATCATAAATAACATAAAATATAATGAATTACAGTGCCATAGCAATCTATGGAACACAGTAGAAACTGAATTCTAATTAAAAAATAAGAAAGATATATGAACTTTTAAATTAAAATTCTTTGTTTGCTATTTTAAATATGTTTAAATATGAATTAAATTTATATTTAATTATTTCAATATGTATATAATTCCTTGCATTTATGCTTTCTCTTCCCAGCCTCACTTATTTCTTTTCTGTACTTATCACCTTACCACTTTCTCCCTACAAGTCCATGTTTCAGATTCATCTCTTTATGAAACTTATTTTGAGACCTTTTGACTATAACCAGAGATGATAACATAACAATTAGTATGGAGTTACTAACTGGAATTGTGTGGGCTCATCAGCAGGTAGAAAACTGAAGGCATAACTCCTCCTGTCTCCCAGAGCCTATCTATAGAGAACAATTTAGCACAGAGGCTTCGGAACCCTTCAACACCACCACGTTTAGTTCTATTAACAAGAAAATTCATGTGTAGATCTAGTGCAAGCAACCAAAGCATGTGTCTGTTTCTCACTGGAACAGATAGATCTTGCCTTGACCATGGCACTTTCCACAATTTTTTCAGATCTTCTGGCTCTTGTATTCTTTTTCTTCCTCTTCTCCTTCTTTCCCAATTAGAGGAAATGGCATAGATGTCTTATTAAGAACTGAACAGAACAATTACTTATTATGAGAAGTTGAGCACCCACACATCTCTGCATTTGTCACCAATCATGAGAACAAAGAGCTTCTCTGATTAAGGATAAGAGTCACAGTGTGTTCATGAGTGTAAATATAAATATATAGAGGACTGTTTTGACCTGAACAAAGGTAGCTGGACGGGAGACTTAGTTCCCTTCTAGGACTTATGGTCTCCCTAACCACAGATATTTTGGCCTGATTTCCAGTACCAAGTATGGGTTTCCTCCAGTGAAACAGGCCTCAAGTTCAATCACAGAGTGTTTGGCACAGCAACCATCTTATCACTATTGTTCAAGTATTAAGGTTGTCTGGGAACCCCTGAAATATTCCATGTTAAATGCTGTTGTCAAACCAATTCAGTTTACACTCTGTGCAATTGCAGCTGTACCTGTTCCTTACTGTAATGGATGGACATGAACATGGCATTTCCATTATTTTCCAATATC
Source organism: Lophiomys imhausi (assembly GCA_907164525.1). Classification (NCBI taxonomy): domain Eukaryota; kingdom Metazoa; phylum Chordata; class Mammalia; order Rodentia; family Muridae; genus Lophiomys; species Lophiomys imhausi. The sequence continues at coordinate 1,516,901 of CAJQZJ010010085.1, read as the reverse complement.
TTCTGGATCTTCCATTCTTTTTCCTCACCTTCTATATCATTCCCATGAGTAAAGTTATATGTCAGTCTGGCATTGTGGTTTCCTGTTTACAGCTGATTAATAGCATTGACATTTTTTTTCCTCAGCAATTTTCATAGTACCATATAGAATTTTTTAATCTACCCAACACAGGGAGGACACTTCCAGCTCAGTTCAAGATTGACTTCCTTAACACTTTCAATCTATATGTACAATGTTTGTAGCATTGGTTTTTCATTGTTTACTTATGCAGGGAATCTAAGAAAGATGACAGAAAATTACATAACTTGGGAGATCTCTGGGTTCTGTTATTAGTGACATACTTTCTGCAATAAGACTTTACCTACTAAGGATTACATAATCTCCACTTATGTCAAAAAAATGGAGCTCAAACATTCAAATACATTGAAATAAATAGGGGACACTTTTCACTCAAAACATAACATTCCACATCTGATACAAGTAAGCTCATGTCTATCTCCTGATGCCAAATGCATTTCCTTCAACATAAAAAACAAAAACAAACAAATTTAAACCAACCAAACAAACAAAAAACCTCTATATACTTTAGTAGTCCTAACACTACTCAAAAGTTTAGCCCCAATCTCTACTGAGAATTAAAGAAACATCTTAACTGTGACCCTGAAACCAAAATCCAACTTTATGCTTCCAACATATATTAGCATAGAATATTCATCTCCATTCCAAAAGAAAGAAAGAATAGGGAAGAATGGGCATAAGTAGGAAAGATTAGACCATGGCAAACATGAAGCCCAGCATAGAAAATAGCAAATACTGTAGATACGTATATGGTGTCTAGAACTTTGGTTTCAAAAAATTTGAATAGCTCTGTCCTTCTAGCATAGCTGTCTGCAACTGCAACACACATCACTCTTGTGGGCTGTTTCTAGTCTCTGTGTGGAGCTCTTCTTGGAAGTTGTCTCCAAGCTCTGGCATCCCCAATACTTTAGCCCCCCCCCTGTAACTCAGACTTCATCTCACACTTTGGCACAACGGCCACTCAGGGCCAGTTCACAAGGAACTCTAACAGATTGGTTGGCCTTAGCCACAATCTGAAACTGCATAAGAAGGATCCATGACTCTCAGATTTGCATCTTTCTTGTCTGTTAACTTGGTACCATGTACATTACCAGATAGGAATGGAATCTTCTCCCTTGGACTATAGTTGCAACAACTACTGAAGTGAGTGAAAGACATCCGTAGGTAATTTATATCTACAAACATGCAAATAATTAGATTCTATTACATCTGAAGACTTAGCTGGGTGGAATCTTCCCCTCAGAATGTATTGTATATGCTTCATTCCAAGTAAGGTAGCTTATCTTTAATGAGAGTAATCTCCATAACAATAACTGCCTCTTTATAGAGAAATGATTTGACTACAATCTTATGCTTCCTAGGCCCTTAACTCTCTAAATTTAGCATGGTCTCATTTCTTTTTTCTTATTTGTTGTCCCTTTTCATTGTAGAATTTTATAAAAGTAATTATCAATGATCACACCACAGATTCAATGCTTTGCTGTCTTGAAATATGCTGTTTACACCAAAGAAATTATTCCATTCCTTTTTAATTAAGTCTCACACAAATTCTCAGAAAATAGGCAGAATACAAGTGTATTCTTTGGGGAAACACCTTATTAATAGACTATTCCATACTGCCTGCATTATTTTCTTCACTACTGTCTAATGTTCCAAAGTTGTCCAAATACCTCCAAAAAGGAACATAGCCTGGATCTTCACAGAAACAATAGCATTTTCCTAGCCCTTTTTTTTTTTTTTTAAATTCTACCTACTTTTATGTTTCTGTCAAAAACTGTCCTGGTGAAAGCAACATGAAGAAGAAAGAATGTATTTTAACTTTTGGTTCTAATGTGATAGAGTCCATCATGATTGGAGAGGATATGTCAGTAGCAAGAAAACCAAAGGCAGCAAGAGCAGGAGGGTTGTTGATAGCATTGTCATTCATGAGGTTAAAGTTAAGGAATAACAAGTAATGGTGAAATGTCATAAACCCTCAGTGAACTCCACCAGTGACACATCCTCAATAGAGGCTCCTCTATATCTTCCCCTAAATAATGTCACCAACCGGGTAATAAGTGTTCAATTTGAGTATATAAATTTATGGGGGACATTTCTGAATCCCCCCAAAAGCTATAATTTTCTTCCTGTTTTGGTTGATACATTCAGTGTTTTGGTTAATATTGTTTAATAAAGACTTTTAATAAATGCTATAAGACTTTGCCATTTTTTCATTAATAATGGTTTTACAGTTCTGATTTCTAATACATCTCACATTAACAAACTTGGGAAGTCATAGTTTGTCGCGTCCCCCCTTGACCAGCAAGGAATGACGCAACTCACAAAACTCTTCTCCAGCAGTTTATTCAGGTCCCTTGAAAACAGTCTTCTGAATAATGGGGCAGACCCAACCCACAGGCTAAATACTAAATGAACAGCCAGTCAAGTAAAGCCAAGTGGTGCTATCTTAGAGGCCCATGTATGTGGAAGCAAGCCAGATCAGCGGTCTATGCCAAATATGAACTTATTATCATAGAGAGCACTCACCGTCGGGCTGGTGGAAGGCAGAGACCAGCGCCATCTTTAGGGCGCAGCACTTCGCAGCTCTCTACAGTTCCTCCTTTTTTATTTTTTCTAAAGTTGGTAGAAGTCCCTGGAAAGGCTTCGTAATCCCTCTATCTGGGGATCTCACGGTGGGCCTGAGCCTGTAGGAGGGCGGTGCTCAAACTCTTACCCGTCTCTGGGTCAGCCTCCGCACTCGGGACTGCCCTGTCTTAGGTGGCCGAGACTTACCCGTCAACTCCGTCACTGACTTGCCAGACCCTAATATCCATGGAACGAATACCTCAGTGGGCAGGCACTATGCTCAGTGAAGATTTACTTCACAGCAGCAAGCCATGCCTGAGGGGACTGGCCCGCCTCAATGGCGACAAGGACTTGTATAATCATGGCATAATTGTGTGGTTCTCATTTTGTAGATGCACCATAGGCAAACCAGAGAGGCTAGTATCATTAGTATCGCCAAAGAGCCTACGCCCGCCCACTCCTTAAGATGATCCATAGCCGTCTGTATCCAGGAAGTCAAGCCAGTAGCCAGGCTCAGATCCACCCGAGTGGAGTTGATGTGGATGATTGTCGCTCTCAGCTCTCTCATCAAATTTTCAAATTCAGCCAACCAATCCTGTAAGAGGAACTTGGACAATTGTCTAGACAAATTAGCAGCCTTTGTAAAATTTTGATACTGTACGGAAGTAACACACAAACCTTGCAATTTCCACTCACACCCCAATTGTGCTAGTTGCCAAAGAGAATCAATCTGTTCTTGTATTAAATCTATGCGTTGATTAACTATCATAAGACCTCCTTTGAGATGAGAATTCATAGAGGTCTGAGTATCCAATGCCTGTGCCACAGTGGCTGAGATGTTATTCAGGG
>CAJQZJ010010085.1:1488616-1502793 GCA_907164525.1 Lophiomys imhausi | reverse complement strand
AGAAAGAAAGAAAGAAAGAAAGAAAGAAAGAAAGAAAGAAAGAAAGAGAGAGAGAAAGAAAGAAAGAAAGAAAGAAAAAAGAAAGAAAGAAAGAAAGAAAGAAAGAAAGAAAAAACCTACCAGAGATAGGGTTGAGGCAGAGGCAGGGTTAATAAACACCCAAATAAGGAATCTGATAACCTCTGGACAAATGCAACAACTGAAGAGAAATGATAAATCATCAACTTAAAATATCTGAAGAAAAAGTGAATTGGACAAATGGTAATACCCACCTCCAGCTCATCTCTGTTATCCCCTAGAGATATAAATGGTATGGTCCCAATTCAATTAAAAATGAAAGCTGGCTTTGGGGTTGGAGAGAGGCTCTCTTCTCTAAACCTACACATGCTTGATAAAGATAAATCCATAATCTCTGTCTCATATCAGAAGAGCCACCTGATATGAGACAAAGGAAAACACAAAGACTAAAAAGGGGGTACTATTCTATTGCCATTAATCTCATAATCTTTTGCTTTTCATTTGACTCTCTAAAACTTTTCTTAGAGTATAAGTATTATCTCAAAACCTGTAAGATTATTATGCATATATAAACTTTCTGTTATGACATTAGTAATCATAGAAAGTTCTAATTCTAGAAATAAGCTTCATATATCTTCCTGTACATGTTTTCAGGTTGATTCTGAAGCAGGTAACTAGGAACAAAGTTTGTGTACCTCAAATTTTCTTAATAGATTATTGTCCTCGAATTGTTCTGAGATGTGCTGAATATGGCATTTAAAATATTTTAAGTTTTCTACCTTTCCTAGCAGTAAACTTTGTGGTCTACAAAGAGATGATGGGGCCCTGCAATGATGAATCCACCAAGATTGTGGCAATGCTACCACTAGGCAAAACTTCCTCATGACTCTTCTGCTGCCAGCTTCTGTGCAAACACTGGATATATTTGGGTCAACACTTGTGTTCTACCTAACCAGAATTTCTACTAAGTTGATAAACACCACCCAAAGATCAGCTTCAGACTAAAAACTGCTCCATACGTTCACATTGCTAATATCACATGAGGCTGATGAGGCTGACATGAACATTTTATAGAACTTTAAACTCAAAAACACTTAATCCTAAAACTGCCAAATACAACCAATCTAGACATTGTAGAAAGCTTGGAATAAATAGCTCCAGTATTGTGAATAGTTTTACTGTGTTAGAGTTAAAATATTTCCTTTTTATTTAGACAAAAGGGGTTAAAAAGTTGATGCTATTCACCTGCTCAAACAAAGAGCAGAGAATCATCTTTAGCTGATTTATACATACCACCCATTCTATAGATGTGTTAATGAAAAAGGTATATTACTTTTAAAATTTTATATTTTTTCAGAGCAAAAAGACAAGACACCAAAGAAGACTATATAAGCAGCCCAGGCGAACCAACATCTCAGACTGCCTCAATATATGTTTCCTCAAAAATCTGCATTCAGAACAACTTCAAAATGGCTGGCTAATTTGCTACAGCCTCATAGACTGCTCCAGTCTGGATTTCAGTTAAGCCGTGCACTTTCCCACCCCACAAAGTCTGAACAACAAATGATATAGCTAACTCTCATACTACTTGGCCAATATCCCAATTTTCTTGGGATTCCCCAAAAGACGCCATTGACCCCAAGACAGAAGGAAACAATTTTTAAGAGAATAATGACCCATTCCAAAGAGGTGAGATGCATGTTTTTTAGTTATTTCATGGGTGATGGTTATTGTCATTTTAGTCGGGTTGGTTGAAAGCTGTTAACAGTCTTGGTCAGGATGAAACAAAGTGAAGGAGGTTGGATTCAGGGATTTCCTTATCTCTTTTTCTTTCCTCCATCATTCTTTACCTCCTATCTAGTTTTAAGAGGACATGGGTAGTGGGGGAGGGAGAAGGGATGAAAAGGAAAAAGGTGATATATAGTGATGATAAGACAAGGTATAGATTATTGAATCTATTTTTAGGGTAGAAAGCAATTTTACTCAAATATTTTACTTTAGTAAGATTTTATATAATAATACAAATTTAAGGCTATATTTTATTACAACATAACATGCATATCTTTCAACTCTTGTTTAAGGTATTGTACCTATGCAACTAATTTGAAAATGGAATAGGAAGTCATCTGCCAAACTTTGCAGGGAAAAGGTAGAGAACTCCTTCATAATTCCTACTTCACAGAATAGTCTGTCAGTAGCCCAAAGAATTGGATGCTCCAACGTTCCAAAGGAATCTTGGTTGATTATCCAGGGAGCCAGCAATCTCTGTCATTTCTATAGTATTGGAGGTTTTTGCTCTGCACTTCCTGTTTACTCAGGTAATATTTAAACTTGTCAGGTCACTGATTGGCTGAAGACTAGATAGTTATAGTCTCACAATTAAATTTAAGTTGTTCATGATTTAAGAAAATGTTCTAAGGTCTAAAAGGACATGTTTAGATTGATAAGGTCAAGGTATGATAGAAAGTAATTTAGGTACACAACTTCTACTCACCAAGATAGGATAGATAGTAGAGTACATTCTCTAAGTTTGCTAAATATAAATGGACTGGACATTGTGAATATAATTCTTACCAGATAGTACGTAGTTTATTAATGTTATACAAAGAGTCTTTTATTTAGTCAAAAAGGGGAATATGTTGCAGAATATTTGATCACACTGTGAACACCAAGATTGTGTATTGGAAACACCTGTTTCTAGTTGTGATGTGACTCAGCCCTACCACACACCCTTAACAAAAGAGCTTTCTATTTAAAATAAATAGAATTAAAAAAAGTCAGCCATTGGTCAAAGGCATAGCAAACAACGTGATGACAGAAAGTGAACATAGGAAAAAATGATAGAGAGTGACAGGAATTCAGGATAATGGATAGAAAGACATATAGAAAGTATCAAGGTAGGAAGGACATTGAGTTTGAAAGGTTTTTGAGACAGTGTAGAAAAGGAGAAAGGACTTTTCCTTGGAATGCCATTGGAGGAGAAGGAAGGTCAGCTGCGTGCTTTCTCTGCCTATCTGAGCTAGCAGGCTTTTACCTCAGCAAATGGCTCCGGAGTGTTTACTGGTACAATCCCAAGACATTTGAGATTTTGTTTAAAAAAACAATAGAACAGTTTCATGAGGTCCCATTTATTGATTGTTGATCTCAAGTCCTCAGCTGTTGGTGTTCTGTTCAGGAAGTTTTCGCCTGTGCCAATTAGTTCGAGGGTTTCTCCCAATTTTTCTTCTAGTAGATTTAGTGTGACTGGCCTTATGTTAAGGTCTTTGATCCACTTGGACTTAAGTTTTGTACAAGGTGATAAGTATGGGTCTAACTTCATTCTTTTACAAATGGACATCCAGTTGGACCAGCACCATTTATTGAAGATGCTGTCCTTCTTCCATTGTGCCATTTTGGCTTCTTTGTCAAAAATTAGGTGGCCATAAGTGTGTGGGTCTATTTCTGGATCTTCAATTCGATTCCACTGATTTGAAAAGCTTCTGTAAGGCAAAGGACACTGTCATTAAAACAAAACGGCAGCCTACAGACTGGGAGAAAATCTTCACCATCCCCACATCTGACAGAGGGCTAATATCCAAAATCTACAAAGAACCCAAGAAATTAAATGCCAAGAAACCAAATATTCCAATCAAAAAATGGGGGACAGAGCTAAATAGAGAATTCACAAAGGAGGAATCCCTAATGGCTGAGAGGCACTTGAAGAAATGCTCAACATCCTTAATCATCAGAAATTTGCAACTCAAGACGACTCTGAGATTTCATCTCACACCTGTCAGAATGGCTAAGATAAAAAACTCAAATGACAGCACATGCTGGCGAGGGTGTGGAGAAAGGGGAACCCTCCTCCATTGCTGGTGGGAGTGCAGGCTTGTGCAACCACTATAAAGGTCAGTCTGGCGATATCTTAGAAAACTTGGAATAGCTCTGCCTCAGGACCCAGCCATACCACTTCTGGGTATACACCCAAATGCCTCTTCTCGGAATCATAAGGAAGTTTCCTCATCTATGTTTATAGCAGCCTTATTTGTAATAGCTAGAAACTGGAAACAACCCAGATGTCCCTCAACCGAAGAATGGGTTAAAAAACTGTGGTACATCGACACAATGGAATATTATTCAGCTATCAGAAACAATGAAATTATGCAATTTGCAGCCAAATGGATGGAACTAGAAAAGCTCATCCTGAGTGAACTAACCCAGACTCAGAAGTAAACATATGGCATCTATTCACTTATAGTAGGATTTTAGCTATATAGTAGAAGGTATTGATACTACAACTAACACACCAAAGGGAACTTGGACATAGACTTCTTATTTTTGATTTTTATTCTTTATTTATTTTTTATATATTAGTTATATTTTTTTTCTATTTTTTAGCCTTTTTTATCTATTGTATGCTTATTGGTTTGTTTGTTTAGTAGTTCTCTCTCCCAGGCAATGAGACACTTTTCACTGATGGTACTGCTTCGTAGATCCCCACTGAATGAAGAGGCTCTTGGCCCTCATAAGACCTCTCAACTGAGATGAGGGACTGTCATATAAGGACACCCCACTCCAGAGAAATGGGATGGAAGGGTTAGGAGGTAAAGAAAAAAAATGAAATGTGATGTTTCGGCCTTTTACTACTAACTGTCATGAACTGTTTAGGATAATTAAGAAATGCAAACTAATGGTTATGCAAGCCGGTCATTCTGTTAGGTACTATGACAGCCTATTATAGTTACTTTCTAAGCTAATCAGAAATAAACCTGCTAAGAGACAAGCAACATCTGCTTACCCTAATATAAGAGATAGATAGGGCCTCTTCAAAAACCTCAAGAGATCTGCAGAATATGGCATTCAAAGATGTTTTAGTAACTTTAGATTTTTTTATATCAAGACATATCAACTCCTGACAGCACCCCCTATTCTCCTCCAAGTAGAAGATGAGCATCGAAGAATCTCCAGTGGGAGATGATTGAATTAGTCGCAAGCCTATCTCTTGGTAGGAAAAGCCCCTTGCTCCAACTGTAGACAGAATGCTGTCCAAAAAGGACAAAACCTGGAAGCAGGTAAGTCGACAGCCTAGCTCTGCCAAGACAGGGTAGGTAAGTCCTTCATAACCCTTTCTGTACAATCAATGTGTGTCAGAGAAACGGGGCCAAATGACTGAAGATCTATGCTGTAATGTAAGGAGAGAAAATGGGAAATTTCCAGGCAGGCACTGGTATGTCATTTCTTAGTTTTGGAAGCTGCAGGCCCTGTACTTCCTATAAAATCAGATATATTTATCCCTCTCAGGTCTCTGAGGTGGTTGAAGAACAGATAGCTAGAGTCTCATAATTTAATTTTGAGTTGTTTAGGAGTCAAGAGAGTGTTATACATCTAAGAAGATACTTTTAAAATTGTGTTGCAAGTTAGTATGAATGTTGAGTCAGATATAGAATTTTAAACTCATGGAGATGTTTAGATAGTAGAATGTTAAAGTCAGGTACCAAATACATATGGACTGGTCATTGGGAATGTATGTTAAGCCATATAACCCTCATAACTGTGGCCTAATTACCTCTGTTGTACTGTATTGTATTTATTATTATAAGAGAAAGAGCCATTTGTTGGACTGAAAGGGGAAACTGTAGGGGGAAATAAGATATACCTTAAACTTAAAAAAAAAAGGGAAGAGGATGGGGTTTGAGGGTGGGAGGATGGGACGACTGGAGGGGGAATAGGGAAGGGACTGCGATTGAGATGTAACTTGAAGAAATAAAAAATAATGGAAAAAAACCAATAGAACATTGCAGATATTTTCTAAGTTAATCAGAAGTTAAGTTGCTAATGAAAAGTGAAATTTGTTTATCCAAATATATAGAGATAGATAGGTGGTCTTCAAAAACCTCAAGAGATCTATAGAATATAGCATTCAAAGATGTTTTCTTAACTTAAGATTTTTTGATATTGAAACATATCAGCTCTTAACAGCATTCCCCATTCTATGCCAAGTAGATGATAAGCATCAAAGAAATTCCACTTTGAGATGGTTACATTAGTGACAAGCTTGTCACTGGGCAAGAGATATCCCTTGTTTCAACTATAGCCAGAGTGCTTTCTGAAAAGGACAAAATTTGGAAACAGGTAAATCGACAGCCTATCATTGCCGAGACAGTGTAGGCAAGTCCTTAATAATTCCTGATTTACAATTAATGTCTGTCAGAGATACTGGGCCAAAGGGCTGAAGATAGATGCTTGAATGTACTGAGAAAAATTGGGGCTGTCCATGCAGCCACTTGTCTGTCATTTCTTAGTTTTGGAAGGTTCTGGCTCTACACTTCCTATTCATTCAGATATATTTATCCTTCTCAGGTCTCTGATGTGGTTGAAGACTAGATAGTTACAGTCTCACAGTTAAATGTTAAATTGTTTAGGAATTAAAAGGATGTTCTAGGTCTAAGAAGATGTTCTTAAGTTAGTAATGCATATTAGGATATAAACTGAGTTAGGTATAGAACTTTAAACTCATTGAGATAGATAATAGAATATTAGTATCAGTTGCTAAATACATTTGGACTGGACATTGGGAATGTATGTTATAATTGTGACCAAATTTTTCTTATTGCTTTGTATTGCATTTGTTATAGGAAAAAAAGAGCCTTTTATTGGACTAGAATGGGGAGCTCTTGAGGGGAAAAAGGATACACATTAAATTAAAAAAAAAAGCAAATAGGAGGGTGAGGGGAAAGAGGGTAGAAGGGTGGGACTGGGAGGGTGAGGAAAGAAGGGACTATGATTGTGATGTGGCTTGAAGAAATAAATAAAAGTTTAAAAAACAAAGCAAAAACAACATAACATGCTGAATTCTAACTTGTAATCAAAAGGAAATTCACCCTTAATGACTCTGCACACAACTGGAGGAAAATTGTACTCATAAATCTCATCCATCTATGAACCCTGAGAAGCACGAACATGCCTGGAGAGATAAACATATGGGTCCATAGTCTCAAAGATGCTATGATAGTAACAACTTACATTTTAATTGATTTAACTCTCATCCCATGATATGGAATCCATATTGGACACTGTCAAGACAAAATACTTGAGGCTATATAGGAGTAAATAATCTATTATTCTGGTAAATCAACAGCAATAAAATGACTCCTAGTGATTACTGTTGTACTCATAGGTGAGTACAATACTGAACAAGTAGTATAAAGCAAGTTTCTTCTTAAAGTATATATCAACACAGAAACCCATAATTTGTGAGCATACATAGAATAAGAGACATCAGATACTCATTCCTAAGTGGGATGCATAGATCATACCCCTCCTCTCAAGACTTGAGAATCTATAAATAAGATGGAGTGAAAAGACTAAACACGTGGAGATTTAACAGAATTCACAAGACATGTAGAAGCTCAAGTCAGAAAGTATTCCAACATAAAGGAGAAGTGAGCATGAAGATGGATGTGTGTGTGTGTGCGTGTGCGTGTGCATGTGTGCGTGCGTGTGCTTGTGTGTGTGTGTGTGTGTGTGTGTGTGTGTGTGTGTGTGTGTTTGGAGAGAGACAGAGACAGAGAAAGAAATGTTGTTGAATATGAATGTAGGGTAGGATCTTACAGGAATTTAGGCAGAGGAACAAATATAAACAAAAGCGGGCAGTGGACAATAGCAGCAGGGGCTGGCCCTTTCCTTCACCAAGCCCCTGTAGTCCCCTCCAAGACTCCCTGTTCCTTCAGTGCCGGGCCCTAATCTACAAGCATCTATTTCTTCTTTGGGGTCCCCAAGACCAAGGCAAAGCGGCAACGCCCCCACCCCACTCCACCTTAAAATCAAATAAAATTTATATTAAAACAGGTTTTTAAAAGTTCTCCTTTTTCTCCAGGTAAGTCGACAGCCTAGCTCTTCCAAGGCAGGGTAGGCAAGTCTTTCATAACTCCTGCTTTACAATCAATTTCTGTCAGAGAAATATGGCCAAACAGCTGAAGATTGATGCTGTAATGTATGGAGAGAAATTGTGAACCGTCCAGGCAGCCACTGGTATGTCATTTCTTAGTTTTGGAAGCTGCGGGCCCTGCACTTCCTATATAATCAGATATATTTATCCCTCTCCGGTCTCTGAGGTGGTTGAAGACTGGATAGCTAGAGTCTCATAGTTAAATTTTGAATTGTTTAGTAATTAAGAGGGTGTTCTGGATCTAAGGAGATATTTTTACAGTTGTTATACAAGTTAGCATGAAAGCTGAGTTGGATATTACCTTTAAACTCATGGAGATGGTTAGATAGTAGAATGTTAAAGTCAGGTGCCAAATATGTATGGACTGGACATTGCGAATATATGCTAAGCCTTATAACTCTCATAATTGTGGCCTATTTATTTCTGTTATTTTATATTGTATTTATGGTTATAAGAGAAAGAGCCATTTGTTGGACTGAAAGGGGGAGCTGTTGGGGGGAAATATATACCTTAAACTTAAAAAAAGGGAAGAGGTTGGGGGATTGAGGGGTAAGAGGGTGGGAGGGTGGGACTGGAGGGGGGAGTAGGGAGAGGATTGCAATTGAGATGTAACTTAAAGAAATAAAAAATAAGTTAAAAAAGAAAATATTTTAAAATGTCAAAAATAAAGTTCTCCTTTTCTCTCCTTGTTCATCTAAGATATGATAAGGCATGGAGAAGTACAGGGGTTCCTCTTGGAGACAATATTGAGCTTTTTTCCTATTTCAGTAACACTTTATAGAAATGTTTATCTCTCAAAGTTTTATAGATTTTCAAAGGCAAAAGTTTAGGAGTCTGTTAGGTTCCTATGATCTCTCTTTGTCTTTCAGACTTTTTCTGTAGCTTCCATTATTACTGTACGTAATTTGCCAACTAGGCAGTTCTCCTAACTATAGGTAGAGAGGAAGAGGGGCACTTCCATTTGAGAGAATCTTGTCCTTGCAGTGTGGCTGCCAGATAATGTTACTAAACCAACAATTTCCTAGTTGGGGGACATGAAACCCTGGTCTCCAGTTGACTTGAAAATGCATTTTCAGTTTACTTTCTGTCACTTAATATATCTTTGCCTCTAATATTTCAATAATATATTTCTTTAATGTAATTAGTACAAAAGCCTACATTCTATTCAACAAATTACTTGGAAACCAATGTAACATAAAGCTGATATTTCCCAATGATCATAAAGTAATAATAGTAAGATCTTTGATAAGTAAATGATTACTTGAGATTTTCAAAGTCATTTTACATTATTATTTATATTCAGGGAACATAAATTTTGATATTCAGAATGAAAAGACAAAACAACTACTGTTAGAATTAAGTACATCATTATATTGTTTTCAGAAAAATAAAGGAATGACTTTTTGGTCCATTTCAGTACATAAGGTAAGGATTTTAACATTTTTTAATTTTGAATTTTATCTTCATAGCAAAATAAGAGAACGGAGTAAAAAGAGCCCATCACCATTGTACCTACATAAAATTTATCTATTTCAGTGTCATATATGCACCATAGAGGTGCAAGTGTTGTGTAATCAATGAACCTACATGGATGTGTCAAAATCACTGTGAACTCATAGTGATGGTCTTTGTTGGTATTTTGTGTATCATGGATCTGGATAAATAATAAGGAAAAATACCCACTGATATAGTGTTAATGGAACTGTTTTATCCCTTAAAAATTCTCTGTGTTCCACATATTCAATTCTCAGACTGTTACTGGAGAGACTATAAGATACGTAGTCAGTCAACATAGAACACCAAAGAAAGACCAAAAAAAATGACTCTTCCTAATTCCAAATTGATGAGCTAATGAGCTTATTAAGGTTGCATGCAAGACTATTATGAGGAGTTACTAAAAACAGCAGGGGTCTCACAAAGGCACCTTCATTATCAAAGAAACTACCACGGCATGGGTCATAATAAAGAAACTTATATCTATCTCTGAGGCTCTCTGCATGAGTTGTAAACAGTTCAATTATACAGAGAAACTTCTATTTCTTTAGCAGTATTTTCTGTATGTATAACCTTAGATAGAGAGATACTTTATAAATCTTATTAGTATAAGAGACTTTCTAAGGTTTGTGAGTTGTTGACTTCCTAAAAAGAAAAGCTTCCCTCTCTGAGGGAATGTTTCAAATTTGAACTCTCCTTTCTTCAATGGTAATGTGCATTCTTCCAGGATGGGAACATTTTCATTAGAAAATGTTGTTATACAACACAAATCCTGGAAAACACTATATGGTTTTACATTTATTTGTTTCTTTCCTTAAATGACATATAGTCATTCTATAATATATATTTTGGCCTTTCAGATATTTCCTTCATTTAGCAATTATATTTAATTTTATGCACTGTATTTGAAAAGGTAAGAAAATGTACATTCCCTAAAAATATCAAAGAAATTAATAAATACCTAATATTATTGAAAAATAATATGGAATGGCTTGGTGAAGAAACACAAATAAGCTGTGATTATGATATGTGTGGAAGAATCATGTATGGAAACCAAGAATAGGTTTTCTGAAAATTTTGCTTTGTATTTCAAAATTCCTCTGAATAGCACATACAAAGTATTAAAGAAATAATTGTGAAAAATTGATATGCCATAATAAGTAAAGCAAGAAAATGAATGATAAACATACAATTGAATATAATAAGTAATTTTTTTGCAGAAGTAAAAGAAAACTGCAAGTTATTTTATGGAAGATCCAAAATCAGGATTAATTTGCTTTCATCTGTAACTATGATAGAGAAAATAAATCACATCACAAGCCCATATATCTTTTCTAAAAATTCAAAGCAGTAGGATGAATCTCAAAGGTTGTGTAAATATTAAGCCAGTCTCCAGGGTCTGTTCATATAAGAAATGCAGATGGATTATGTCAAGACTTCCTTGATCTCTGTTTTATTACATTAAATAGATCAGATGATATGTTGATGAAGCTTCATAGAGATCAGTTGGAAACAGAGTTTTCATTTAACAAATAAAACACATAATCATGGAAATATTTTATGTATCTTAGGTTAACATTGTATAATATTTTATTTTAGCTCAGTTTTGTTTCCAATACCTATTGACATTATTTGACTATACCACATAATTCATTTTGAAGTTGCTTTGAGAAAGAACATTATACAGAACATACATGGAATTTCAGAGAAGAAAAATTTATTTTTATATTACAACAACTCAAACTCAAAGGCAGATATTAGAAGAAATATCTACAAGAAAGGTTCAAAGTTTATAAATGAAGCTTAGTATGTCATATAATATTGTATTTCATAAATATATCAGTATAAATTTAGAGGTCTATAGTGAACAATAATAATTTATGAGACCATGGTGAATAAAACAAAATAATTTTAGTAAGAAATGAGTATAGAAAATAAACAAAATCCAAAAATTCTGAATCTGGGGAAGAAGTGACAGACAGAAAAGGGGGCTGAAAGGGACTGGAGAGAAAAAGAGATGGTGCAGAGAGTAACTACAATCTATTTTCTACATGTATAAAAATTTCAAAGTGCAAACAATTAAGAGCAAAATAAAAATATATGTGCAATTATTTAAGACCTTATGCAATACAAGAAAATCTCTCTTCTATAACTTTCACTTGTCTCTTTATTTGAAAATGTCATTTGAAGAATTTAGCTTTTATTCTTTTATTATGTGCTAGGTTTTTATATAATATGGGATGTACATTATACCTTAGCTTTAAACTTTTCCTATGTATTGTTTTTACTATATTATCTTTTTGGTACAACTTTTGCTTTTTGCTGTTGTTCTTTGTGAAACTTTTATATTCAAATAACAAAAATTTCAACTTGGCCAAAGAGTTACAAAATAATCTCAATTGTTATTTTCAATAAGCGAAGTACAGTATGGGACCCTATGCTGACCCAAATTCTTTTTGTGTTTTTTTTTCTGCCATCTATCCAGTTGGCCTTATCATGTCACTAATGCTTCATATGATTAGAACACAATGATACAAAAGAAGAGGAATAAATATACTCATTGAAATATAATATAGAGGGAGGGAAAATCACTTCCTGTTAAATTACCTCTTAAGAATAAATATTTTCTTCAAAATATGTAGCATACATAATCCTTAAGTCCTCTTAAGGATTTATTTGGAGCAGACACTGACAAAGAAAATGTTAGAAACTTAGTTTTTGGTTGTTTGTCCTGCCCAGATTCCTGCATCTGTGGTTACTTGCCAATTTGAATTCTTACAAGAGAAGACTGTCATATTTCCTGGTGAATTTCTAATGTTCATATAGATTTCATCAACTTTCCTCTTCACAAAACATGAAATATGTGTATGTGTGATGACTCCCCTCATAAAGGCAGTGCCCAACAACCCCTTTGACATGGGCTTAATCCCCAGTCCCCATGTGGTGAGCGGTGAAAATCAACTCTAATTTGGTTTTATCATGGAATATCTTTCTTGCACCATCTACTGTGATTGAAAGTTTTGTAGGATATAGTAGTCTAGGTTAGCATCATTGTACTTTACATCTTCCAAGGCCCTTTAGCTTAAAAAGTCAGATGTAATTTTAATAAGCCAGCCTTTATGTATGATATTTTCTCTTATTCCCTTGAAGATTTTGATATTCTTTTTTTTCTCTGTGTGTTTAGTATTTTGATTAATATGTGACATGGATAATTTCATTTCTGATCCAGGATATTGGTGTTTTGTATGCTTCTTGTACAGTGTCCCAGATGTTCTGGATGTTTTGTGCTAGGAGTTTTTAGATTTAATATTTTCTTGGAATGAGGTATCCATAACTTATATTTTGTCTCTATGACTGAGATTATCTATTCTGTCTCTTGTAAAATGTTGTTGAGGTTTGCATCTGTGTTTCTTATTCAAGTTCCTAAATTGTTCAATTTCAGTTTCACTCAGTTCAAATTTTCTTTACTGATTCTTTTTCTACTTATAAGTGTTAAACTGCTTTCTTCATTTCATTCTACTTTGTAGAAAAAAATTGGCTAATGAAGCTATTTAATCAGTATTTTATTATCTTTAATTGGCCAGCAGTATTAATCTTTAACCCACCATTATAAATTAATACACACAGATACCAGGAGGATTTTGTCAAGCCTAAGCCTGGGTTGTTCAATCCTAGCCCATCTAAGCTAGCTCATAAATTTATTACCCAAATATAACCCCATATATACATACATCCCTTTGGACTATTATTCTCCATGCTAAGCTGATGTTCCAGGGCATGTGGAAGGATCTTCTTTAATCTACCCAATGGCATGTCCTCCTTGTCTGCTCCTGGCTTCTCTTTGGTCTTCTTCTTCTCAAAATGCTCTCTATCTCTTTGTAAAAGCCCACGCACCTTAGTCCCACCTATCTCTACCTTTGCCCAATCTCCAGGGTTCAGCATTTATTTAACCAATCAGAGACAAAGTAAGTAACATACAGCAAGCAGAACCAATCAACATTTAGTATGCTTAATACCACCCCAACATTTCCCTCCTTTTGTCTAATAAAAAGGCTAAATTTTTTAACTCATATAGCAAAAATAATGAGAACAAATATGAAACAATCAAGAAAACCATATATAAAAGGAACACACATAATGTTTAATTTATTTGTATCAGGCAATCTTGAGGAAGAAAAAAAAATCATCTAATTTGGTGTGTCTAAAGTTCTGAACCTAAATACTTTCTATTATATCTTATATTTCCTTTTAAATACTAAATAACTCAAGTTTATTTGAAATTTTATAGCTATTATGTCTGCAACCCCATCAAAGACTTAAGAAGGGATAAAGTCATTATTTGAGTGAATAGGAAGCACAGAAGAGCAGCTTCCAAAAATAAAAAAAATAACAGTTTGTTGCCTAGACAGTTCCAAATATCTCTCTATACCATTGGAGCATCATCTTCAGCTTTCTGGCCAAGCATAACTCTCAGACATAACTGTACAGCAGCAGGAAATAAGGATTTTCCCATTCTGTCTTTGCAGAAGCAGGACATCAACTTACCTGCATTTAAGTTCTGATCCATCAATGGACTGTATATAGTCTGTTGAGAGAGTAGGTGTTGCGTCCCTCTCGACCGGCAAGAACGACGCAACTCGCAAAAGCTCTTCTCAAGCAGTTTATTCAGGTCCCTTGAAAACAGTCTTCCGAATGCCCGGGCAGACCCAACCCACAGGCTAAATACTAAATGAACAGC
>CAJQZJ010010085.1:1451974-1483616 GCA_907164525.1 Lophiomys imhausi | reverse complement strand
CCAGATCAGCAGTCTTTGCCAAATATGGACTTGTTTACCACCGAGAGCGCTCACCGTCGGGCTGGTGGAAGGCGGAGACCAGCGCCATCTTTAAGGCGCGGCACGTCGCAGCTCTCTACAAGTAGGGACATTTTTGTCCAGTAGGACAAAAATTGTTAAGCAATTTAATAGTAACATTTGTTGTCCAGTCTCTATGTGCTTAGCAATCTGAATGTCCTGAGCAGTTTGTAGTAACTTGAACTTTGGGTGGGAAAGTTTAGAGCTTCATTGAAGTCCCGGCTGGAACAGTCTGCGACCTGAATGATTTGGGCTTCTCTTGTTTTCTTTGATGTTTGGTTCTTTTTCTCTAAAAACATATAATTTCTCACAATTAACATATCTCTCTATTTGTTTTTTTCTTTTGAGACAGAATTTCTCTGTATATCCTTGTCTTGAATTTACTTTGTAGACCAGGCTTACCTTGGCGAAGGTCAGCGATCCACCTGTCTTTGTCTTTTAAATGGTAGGATTAAAGGCATGTACCATCACACCTAATGATTAATATATATTCCCTAGGGTCTAATATCTCTCTTGAAACCAGTTTTTCAGTGGGTATCCCACATCTAAGGAGACTGGCTTTTGACCACTTTCTCTTTATATCTTAAAAATCTCTTATATTTTAGCATTGCTAAATGACAAAAATATCCTTTTTACCTCCTGCCGATATAGGGAAAACAAAGACATCTAAACAAAATTTAAGCAAAGAAACAAGAACATTTCAAAAGTCTTGGTCTAATTGTCATCCCATGTTGTAATTAAAGTTTTGTTAATTATTTCTGAAATCTAGCTTTGACTGTATATCCTTGGTGGGCCTTTCCTAGATACTCTTGATAAGCACCTAGTTCTCAGGCACTTGTGAGTTCCCACTGCCATCAACTTCTTTTCTATCCAGCAGGGTTCCCTACTTACCTCATTGTTATGGTCAGCAGCTTAGCATTCTATCTGTAAGCACTCTCCTTTACAAATATTGTGAAGCCTATCCTAGTCAAATCTTTCGCAAAAAGTATACACAGAATCACAATTGTCAGTATAAAAATTATCTGTATGTTAAGAGAAACAAACTCAATTGAAATCCAAACATATTGAGACATTATGAATTTCTCCATTTTTAATTTAGGTGGTTAATTCCGTTCTCGACTCTGTTTAGAAGACTGCCAGTTATTTATCATGTAAAGAGAGCTAAGCTTCTGCCTTTGCTGTAAGGCAGTAGCTTTTGTTAAAGGAGCCACTCTTTTGAAATGTTTGGGTTTGTCTCCCTGCTCTTTGGCTAGGAAGTTACTTTTTACCAGGGCCTTCTCAGACTGTAAGCATGGATTCTAATTGCTGTACACTGGGTGCCATATGTTGAAAAAATAACTAATTAAATTATTTTACCAGTATTTATATTATCTTTAATTGGTTGGTGGTATTAATCCTTAACCTACCATTATAAATTAATACACACAGACACCAGATGGATTTCGTCAAACCTAGGCCTGGGTTGTGCTAGCTCATAATTTTATTACCCAAATATAACCCCATATGTACATGCATCCCTTTGGACTATTATTCTCCATGCTAAGCTGATGTTCTAGGGCATGTGGAAGGATCTTCTTTAATCTACCCAATGGCATGTCCTCCTTGTCTGCTCCTGGCTTCTCTTTGGTCTTCTTCTTCTCAAAATGCTCTCTATCTCTTTGTAAAAGCCCACACACCTTAGTCCCACCTATCTCTGTCTTTTCCCAATCTCCAGGCTTCAGCATTTATTTAACCAATCAGAGACAAAGTAAGTAACAAACAGCAAGCAGGACCAATCAACATTTAGAATGTTTAACAACACCCCATCACCACTTTTTGTGACATTATGGATTACTTTCAGGAAGTTAGTTCTTCCTTAATGATCTATAACATATTTATAAAGGCTAATTTGAAGTCCTTGTCTTGTGTTCAGCTATGTTGCCTGTGTCAGGACCTATTGTAGGAGATTTTCTGGGATTTTGTGGAGACACATTGTTTTGGAGGGTATTATGTTTTTATGCTGGTATCTAGGCATGTGGTTTTGTGACAGTTGTGGTTCGAGGTTCTGATATTTGGTCTTGTCTTAGTTTGGTGAGTATTCCATTCCTTCATTTCTGTTGGCCTTCTGATTATTAGGGCAGTGTAGTGTCTGTGCACTGTTTATTTGGGAATGTTTCTGAGCTACATTCAGGTATTTCCACTATGGGTTTTGTTTAGAATGCATTGTACTGGAAGGTGTATATAGACTTGGGTATACACTTGGGTATATAGACAGGCTAGGAAAGGGTGGGATAAGAGGTCCACAGGTGGTAGGAAAAGAGAGTGTGCCCCCATGATCTACTTAGTCCTTGAAAATGAAGCCAGATAAGAAAGAAAGGCTACTGCCAAGAGTCTGCTTCAGAGCTGGGCATAAGACTTGGGGTAGAAGAAAAGATCAAAATATGAAGATGCAAACATCATTTTAACTGCTTCCCTGACCTATATGTTATTAGTGTTGCTGTCAGGTTCCCAGAGAATGCCTGTAAAGTTGGAGGCTGAGAAAAGGGGTGGTGAGGGTGGCAGTAGGAAAAAGTCCACATGATCTTTTGAAGACCAGGGCAGAGAGGAAGTTGTGGTGACAACAGATGATATGCTACAGAAGTAGGAATGAGACATATGGAGGAGAGGATTGAACGTGAAGGTTTCAAGAATGCTGACAAAGCTGGCTTCTCTGACAGGTTTCTGGAGAGTGCCTGTGAAAGTTGGTATCTGAAACAAAGGAATGGGATGGTAAAGGAGGCTATAGGAGAAGGCAAATGAATATTTTTAAAAATATTCAGCATCTTTAACCACCAGGGACAGGACAATTAAAACTGTTTTCAGATTTCAAATCAAGTACATCAGAATGATTAGCATCAGAAACAAGAACAACTAATGGAGATGGTGTGGGGAAGGAGGAGGTTTTATTTACTATTGATAGAATCAGTCAGGAAAATAACATGCTCAAAAGTTTATGTAGGTTCTTTATAAGAGACACTTCCCAGTTTTCTGATGAAAAGTGCACACAGTTACAAATGGTTTGCCAGCAGTTGTGTGTTCAGTTGATCTATTAGAAGGAGAGCATAGAGTTTTCGTGTTAACACTTAAGTAAATTACTGGCTGAGTGAGTTAGTGAAATGGTTTCATTATAGAAGCATATGTGATTATCCAAGTGTTGTAGTAGGAGAAAATTTTTGAGAAAGAAATTGCTCCTTCCTAGCTGAGCCATTGTTCTGTACAAACCCTCCAAGGTTACATTAACCTACAACTGTCAAAAGTGTAGTTATTAAGGCTTAAATAGGCTTAAGTAAGTTACTTTTGTAGAAAAGACATTTTATTGGAAACCAGTGCATTCAATAAATGCATCTTCTACAGGAAGTAAAGTAAAATATATAAAGAATTCTAAAATATTTTTTCTGTAAAATATTAATACCAATTTATTGATCTTTCTGTACATTATAAATTAATCACATAAAATTTCTAAAAATATATAATTAAATGTCATGCAATGATGATCTACTTTAAGATAGCAAGCCAAAGATATGTGGTAATATAGAATGATCATTTATTAATAAATTTGAATTTCTAGATATAATTATGCAAAATATAATAAATCCTAAGAGAATAAACACTGGCATACCCATGTTTACAAAAGCTTGAAATGAGGACAATTTCAAATTTCAAAATGTCAATGGTATTAAATATAATTTTGGTAATATTACATATAGGAACACATGATTCAAGAGTAATATATCACTACTATGTAGAGTACTACAGATATTTATAACTTCATTTATAAAACATTAAAAACATAATATCATTTTACATAGCTTTCATGAACTGTGATCTAAATCTTTTAAATGAATTTAAAACTTCCATTTTCTGAAAATAAGTATAGTGAATGTCATGTATTCATAATTTTTATTTGGAACATCTTTATACCACTTTAGATATTCAATGTCCTTCTTCTGTTTCTCTTCCTTGAGATTATTTAAAGTGTTTTCAAGATAAGAACATATTATCATATATTAAGCTTACATTAGAAGTGTTAAGATGTATTCTATTGTCACTATTTAACACTTTGCAATAATGTACATTTATATCTAATTTACAGACAATGATATAGTTTTCTACTAGTTAAGACTCCTGTGGTTTTTAGAATTATACAGTGAAGGTGAGCTATTAAAAACTAATTTAATCCTTGTGAATAAAATTTTTCTGAATAAGTTGCATGATATGAGAAAAAATGTTTTAAGTATATGGATAATGTAAAAAAGCATAAGTGAAAAGGTGGAGTGACCATACACTATTTAACAAGACATATATCTTACCTTGCTCAAATGCAGGACTGTTGTTATGATCTTGTATATCTGCAACATTATCTTGGACAACATTAAGAACAAATATGAAGTATATCGGAAAGCTCAGAATTCACAAATGCACAAATGGTACTCAGAAAAATTGCTCATTAAATTCTCAAATAAAACAAAGACAGTGGAATTTGACCACATAATTATTCTTCACTGCTGTGTTTGTTTTGCTATAATAGAAATATATCACTTGACAGTTACTGTTCATTCTGTAGTCCAATAGGTTGATACAGGCTACAAACTGATTGTAGCCTCTGAGCCTCTCATCATGACTCCCACAGGCAGAGTATATCTCTTTACTCTGTTTTTCACAGCACTCATGACAGAGCAATTCATGCTGTTTATAAATCTTATGTGCACCTACAAATACTTTCTCGGACTTGGCCCTGTGTAGTGGTTTAATAACCCAGGTCAAATAACTGTGTTACACACAAGTCATGTTCATGATGGCAGAGAAGCAGTGTTCTGGAGGGTTTTTTGTTTTGTTTTGTCTTTTGTTTTTAGTTGTTTGATTTTTTTTGGACCAGGTTTCACTATACGGTACAGGTTGGCCTTTGACCATGCTCTGCCTAACATTAGTCTCCTGAATGTTGTAATGACAACTTGTGCAACTATTACTGACTAATGGATAGTTCCCTTAAGATATTAAACCAGACCTCAAAGAGGCAAATTGTACCTGTTGCATACACTTCTCTGGGATTGTCTCAAAACTGATTATTCATAGTATCTTCCAGGGACAAACTGTCTACCTCAGCTGAGAACAAGAAGTAGAGCAATCAAGAATTTATGAACACCTGATGAGTCACTTGGTAACACCCAAAGCTCCTTCTTCACATCTGAGTCTTCATAACAGTTGAATGTGTCACAATATTGCACCACACAGTAATTTCATGTCACAAGCATCCACACTTTCCCCTCAGTAACAATCGTTGCTCTAGTATAGATATGATTTGACTATGTACCAAAGGTATATACTGTAAATGTGATGGTAATGAGGTGAGACAGACACTAAACAGAAGATAGTTAACTCATGAAGATATTGCATTTGGAGGCAGTTATTCTCACCTAATGGAGTGAATAAGTTCTTCTGAGTGTGCATTGTTACAAAGCAAATTCAACTATTGTCTCTCCCTTTACCTCCCTCTATTTCTTCTCCTATCTTGCTGTGCAATCTTTTCCATATTCTGTTACAAGGTCATTTACTAATTTATTATACATGTAATAGGTCCTTATTAGGGTAGAGAACTTGTCATCTGCAGAACTGTAAGGCAAATAAACATCTTTCCATTGTGATATACCTACATTCAGATATTGTGATATAGCAATAAGAAAATGACCTAAGACATTTGTGAAAGAGTCATTTTTGGTTTTTGTTCTTTAAAGTTATATTACTATTATACAGCAAGACAGATTGATAGAATATGTGGAACATTCAGGTCTTTTACTTTAAAATTAAAAAAAATCTTCATTAAAATCTAACCTCAGTTTAAAAATACAATCACATGTGGTTATTTGATAGATAATAGAAAATTTTGTTATTTAGGGGAAAAGACTACAAGCTGTTAAATGGTCTTGTTAAATGGGTTTTGGAGGTTAGACCCAGGGACTTCTCTCTTTTGCTTTTCTGTATCCTCCTTTCTCTCCTATATAGGAGTGAACAGACTTGAGAAAAATGGGACATAGACATAGTATAGGAAAGAACAAGAAAAAAGGACAGATTATTGAATATAGCCTTATACCTTTGTATACTGATACAAAATTAATATTATATTTGGCTAAATTGGTATTGATCATTGTATATTAATGCAAATTTAAGATTGTATAGGGCTACATCGGTACTGATCTTTGTATATTGATTCAAAATTAAGATTATATTTGGCCATATTGGTATTGATCTTTGTATATTGATACAAAATTAAGGGTAACGCTTCTTAAAGGTATTGTTTGTAGTAATACTTAAAAATGAAATGTCAAGTTTTGACCTCTCGCTACCAACTGACATAAACTGTTTAGGATAATTAAGAAACGGAAACTAATAGTCATGAAAACGTGTCATTTTGTTAGTTACTATGACAGTCTATCACAGTTATTTTCTAAGCTACTCAGAAATCAAGTTGCTAAGAAACAAGCAATATTTGCTTATCTAAATATAAGAGATAGATAGGGCATCTTCAAAAACCTCAAGAGATCTGCAGAATATGGCATTCAAAGATGTTTTCTTAACTTAAGATTTTTTGATATCGAGACATGTCAGCTCCTGAGAGCACCCCCTATATTACTCCAAGTAGAAGATGAGCATCGAAGAATCTCCAGTGGGAGATGATTAAATTGGTGGTAAGCCATTCTCTTGGCAAGAAAAACCACTTGCTTCAACTGTAGACAGACTTCTGTCCAAAAAGGACAAAACTTGGAAGCAGGTAAGTCGACAGCCTAGCTCTGCCAAGACAGGGTAGGTAAGTCCTTCATAATTCCTGCTCTACAACCAATGTCTGTCAGAGAAATGGGGCCAAATGGCTGAAGATTGATGCTGTAATGTATGGAGAGTAAATGGGAACTGTCCAGGCAGCCACTGGTATGTCATTTTTTAGTTTTGGAAGCTGCAGGCCCTGCACTTCCTATATAATCAGATATATTTATCCCTCTCAGGTCTCTGAGGTGGTTGAAGAATAGATACCTAGAGTCTCATAGTTAAATTTTGAGTTGTTTAGGAATCAAGAGGGTGTTCTGGATCTAAGAAGATATTTTTAAAATTATGAGGCAAGTTAGTATGAAAGCTGAGTTAGATATAGAACTTTAAACTCATGGAGATGGTTAGATAGTAGAATGTTAAAGTCAGGTGCCAAATACATATGGACTGGACATTGGGAATGTATGCTAAGCCATATAACTCTTATAATCGTGGCCTATTTATTTCTGTTGTTTTGTATTGTATTTATAGTTATAAGAAAAAGAACCATTATTTGGACTGAAAGGGAGAGCTGTTGGGGGGAAAAATAAATACCTTAAACTAAAAAAAAAAAAAAAAAAAAGAAGGGAAGAGGATGGTGGGGCTTAGGGGGAGGAGGGTGGAAGGGTGGGACTGGAGGGGGGAGTAGGGAGGGGATTGTGATTGAGATGTAACTTGAAGAAATAAAAAATAAATTATTAAATAATAAATAAATAAATAAATAAATAAAAATACAATCACATTGGGTATAGGAATTGTTCTGTAGATGTATTCATTTCAAGTGAACTCAACATCTCTGCATTTGGATAGTTGTGATTGTAATTGTCTCCATCTGTTACAAAGAGATATTTCTTGATAATAAGTGGGGACTACTATGAGCCTAAGGACAAATACTTAGGAAGTAGTAAGGAATTAACTGGGTAGAATAAAATGGCAGTTGAAGTTTCTCCTCTGAGATCTTTGGATTTGCTTTTTCATGGTAGCTGGGTTGTCAGTACCAGGCAACATTTTACTCTTGTGGAATATGTCTTAAGTACAGTTTTAGATGATTGTATACTGCCAAGGTGTAGGTGCCATTTCTCTACCCTTGGGGTTATGATGACATGCTA
This sequence comes from Lophiomys imhausi, assembly GCA_907164525.1. Taxonomy (NCBI): domain Eukaryota; kingdom Metazoa; phylum Chordata; class Mammalia; order Rodentia; family Muridae; genus Lophiomys; species Lophiomys imhausi. The sequence continues at coordinate 1,475,637 of CAJQZJ010010085.1, read as the reverse complement.
ATCATTGCTGTATTTCATAGGTGACATTACTGGGACTACTGTATGTTTCTCAACATTGAAATCTTCCATGGTTCCTTCTGATACAATAAAAACTACAAAACATCTCCCATATCTAAAGTTCAAGAAATACTTGGGAAGAGGTGACAGAAAGATTGTAAGAGCCAAAAGATCAAGGTGTTTGTTTTGAGATTGTATGTCTTAGTAATTGTCATCACCTGTGACCATTGACTGTACCACCTGTACAGGGAGCTGGGAATTGGAGAAACAAAGAACACAAAGAGGGACACTAAGACAGCAATCTGATCAAGGTGACAAACTTTACTGAAGGTTCAACTGCTTATGTAGGCTGAGAACAACAAGTAGGTGTGGAAAACAAGATCATCAGTATCACACTTCCACCTCATTACAAAGTCAAACAACAAACAGAAGTGGAAAACAAATGCATCAGTGTCAGGAAAGCACAGCAAATATCAGCTGCATGGAAAGTCCCAGGTAGAAGGCCACACTGCATCACTAAGGTGCAGGTTAAGTGCTTAACAACAAATAAATCACTAAATGGCTGCTCTGTAAGTGGCTGATCAAGTAATGTGAGATGTTACACAAATAAATCTCCCCAGCATGACTTCTTAAACATGAACTAATTGAGGAGTAACCATATACATGAAAAAGTCGACTGAGAAAAGCCTTTAGACCTCAACTCTACATAAAGAAATAGAGCTAGGAAGGGAATACTAATACTTAGAATTGGAGAAATAGTCCTAACCAGAGAAGAGCATACCAACTAGTTATTCAAATCATCATTCTCAAAACATACATATAAATAACCCTATACAGACTGAACAGCAATATTTATATATTTAGGTATGTGTTTATGTACATATGTATATATAATAACAATGAATGATAAAGAGTCTATGTATTTTTAAAAGAACAAGGAAGGGTATATGAAACTGCTGAGAGGAAACAAAATCTGTGAATGATATAATTCTATTATTATCTCAAAAGATTAAGAAAAATTTTAAAAGAATGTTAAGGCAAAATAATGAGTTAATTTATTAATTAGACACTATAATCACTAAACCCAAATCATTTTCAATATTTTGGGTAAGATCAACTGCCAAATATCTTTGTGTTCATGTGTTTTCCTTGAGACATACTCTTAGTTTGTATCACAAACTGGTCTGAAACTCAAAATATAGCTCAGTGTAAATGCTTGCATACTCTTCCCAAGTGGTAAAATTACAGATGTGAGTCAACATACCCAGCTAAGTTTATCTTAATATTCCCTTCTTATCTATTCCAGACCTTTTTCAGTAGTCATGGAACTTTATACTTAGAGACCCTGGAAAGAGGCATAAAGTGCAAGTTTGGTGGAAAAGCATGTCTCAGATTCACTGAAACAGATGCAATGGTCTATGAGAGGCTTCTTTGCTATGTAGCATTAAGTATGATAGTTAAATCCACTGAGCTCCTCCATATAGTTTTAAGCAACTCCCTGTTACCTTTGTGACAGTTGATGCCCAGCCAATCTTAAAACAAAACTATTTTTTTTTATCATCAGATGAATCACTCTTGTACTTTATTGGTAAATAGAACTAGATTGAGAATAACAGTGGGTGGATAGTCATTAATTCAAACAAAAAAGAGTTGGCAAGGCTGTTAATTGTTGATATGATCTGAATATGGAATTTCCCCAGCACTGATTAAATTATTTTAATTTTCAATCAAAAAGGCTCCTTGTGGAAAACTAGAACAAATAAAATGTTTCATAACCTCATCTATCCTTACTTTTTGCTATGTATGTGGTTCTTATCTCAGGTTTATATGATCTGGCAAAATATCCAATAGTATTTACTGTCAAAACACAAATAATACTTAGTATGTTTCTGATATAGCATTACATACTTTGTAATTTTTGTACAAATGAAATATTTAGTGACGAGTGTACTTAACTTTAAAAACAATAATTGATTCAGACATAGTAACTTAATTCAAGATGAACTATATTATAAGAATGAGTAATTTCTCATTAAAAAGAGGAGCCTCAGGACATTTATTATGTCATGTTCAGTTTGCAAAATGACAAGTTTTATTAGTTACATTCCTGCCTGGGTATTTATCTGTTTTAATTTAGTCAATTTATACTTAATTTTAAATGTACATATGTCTTTAACCTCAAAAATACAAAATGAAGCACCATTAGAGAAAGTAACATTGACATAAAATGATAGCATATACTTATTCTTGACAAAACCGTTCAATGCAACAGCAGTCTTTATAGTCCTAGTTTGTGTCAGATATAAATTCATCTTCTAAAAGGCATACAACATTGTCAATTAACAAGGTATGTAGGGCCACTATTTATTTTCAAACACAGTATTCACAACCTGACATTTAGTGTCAGATCACCTTGCAAAAAGTGTTCAGTTTCTTCTGATCTTGCTTGCTCTTTATGGATTAGCAGGTTAGAGAAGTGGAACTTCTTTGTCATTTCTCTGGAAAATGTCTCAACAGCAATGGAACATATCATAAGTCAATTTTACTACGGTGATACTCACAAGTAAAGTCAACATCAGGATTAAAAGTGCCCAGAACAGAATGGGGAGATCCAAGATGGTGGAAGCAGGCATGGACACATTTTGAGCTCAGGGAAAATAGCTATAACACTACAAAAATATAAACAAGCTGAGCAACAATCTGAGAAACACGAGCCCAGGGACTTGTGGGGGGCCCTTGGGCCGGATTCTCAGACACTCAGAGAAACAGACCTATCAGGCATGGGGCCCACCATGGAACTATGGACCTAGGATGTGGGTCCCTCCATGGAAGTGGGTATAACACATTAAAATACCAAGCTAGTAGCTCCAAACCCCATTAGGGGTGCTCACCAGGCTCCAGAGCACCCAACATTCCACACCTGAATTCCAGCACAAAAAAGAATACCAGTGGAGCTACAGGAACAGGTATATTCTTAGCAGATCCATTAGGGCAGTGATCCACAGCACATTCTGAGCGACAAGAGAAGTGTAGGGTCACCTCGATTTACCTCCAGTGGAACAGCAGCCTGGTAGGTGAAAGCTTATCTGGATTTACCCAGAAAGGTGTTTGACATACAGGTTCCTCTATTGGATATACAATCAGGTGGAAGAACATTGGCCCAGGCAGGGTAGAAGGCTGCTCTTCCTGCCACAGTGCAGTTTTCCACAGGTCCGATCACTGCAGGGCCTGGCAGGCATCCCCAAACACCAGATAGAAGTACCTCCTGGCTTCCTAAGCAACCAGCTTCCACAAGGTCTCGTCATCACCCAAAAGAGAACTAGCAGTACCCCTGAAACAGTTAGATCAGAGTGGGATGAAAAACAGGTGGTCAAGTGAAAAGTCTGCGTAACTCCACTGAGTCCAAGCCTAGCATAAGTTGTGGTGCTAATTTGGAGATAGTGGACTTTGCCCTTCTCAATGGGATACGCTTTTTTTTTTTTCCGCATCCACAGCTCCAGTGTGGGAGTAATGAGTTTTTGGCCTTTGTGCACCACCTGAGTGATTCAGACTACAAGGGCTTACTGCTAATAGCCAAGAGGCACAAAGGTGCCCTGGGGACCAACTAGAAGAATCAACCTGGAGGGACCACAACCACAGACCTTACCCTCTGACCAGACACATGAGCAGTGATCTTTGGGGGGGCCCACTGAGAACCATCTCAAGATCCCACCTAGCTTGTGTTGAGCTACAGACTACCAAGATTATACAAACTCTACACCAAAACTCCCTCCTTGGCACCAGGTCCAGAAGACATCAGGAACAATCAACTAAGGAAAACCAGACGGCTAAAGCTTCAGCAAGAGAACAAAACTGACAAAAATCAGGGAACTATGACTCCAACAATATTCAGTGAGGTTAACATAGTAAGCCCTGAACATCCCACCATAGCTGAAACACATGAAAATGATGACAAATCAATGCTTAGGAAAATGATAAAGTTCTTACAAGAATAAATTAAATCCCTGAAAGAATTTAAAGAATGCTCAATTTTACAAATGAAAGCAATGGAGAATACCATTAGGGACCTCCAAGCCAACTCAGTCCAACATGAACAGGAAAGAGACAAGGCAAAGAAAGATTTGAAAGATCTGCAGACAAAGACAAGCAAATTGGAGCAGTAAACTTATAAAACAAATAAAATTATTCAAGACTTGAAATTTGGAAAGGAACCAATAAAGAAAACACAAGCAGAAACAATCCTGGAGGTTCAAAATCCAGGGAAGAGAACAGGAGCTACAGACATGAGTATCAAAAATAGGATACAAGAGGTGGAAGACAGAATCTCAGGTGTGGAAGATTCAACTGAAGAAATCACTACAACAACCAAAGCAAATGAGAAATCTAAAAAAGTTCTCACCCACAACATCCAAGAAATCAAGGACTCAATGAAAAGGCAGAACCTAAGAATTATAGGCATATTAGCCCACTGTCAGATGTGGGTGTGGTGAAGATTTTTTCCCAATCTGTAGGCAGCTGTTTTGTTCAAATGAGAGTGTCTTTTGCCTTACAGAAGCTTTTCAGTTTCATGAGGTCCAATTTATTGATTGTTGGTGTTAGATCCTGAGCTGTTGGTGTTCTGTTTAGGAAGTTGTCACCTGTGCCAATGAGTTCGAGGGTTTTTCCCACTTTCTCTTCTAGTAGATTTAATGTGTCAGGCCATATGTTAAGTTCTTTGACTCACTTGGATTTAAGTTTTGTACAAGATGATAAGTATGGGTCTAATTTCATTCTTTTACATGTGGACATCCAGTTGAACCAGCACCATTTGTTGAAGATGCTGTCCTTTTCCCATTGTGCGGTTTTAGCTTCTTTGTCAAAAATTAGGTGAGTATAGGTGTGTGGGTTCATTTCTGGGTCTTCATTTCAATTCCATTGATCCACTGGTCTGTTTCTATACCAGTACCAGGCTGTTTTTACTACTATTGCTCTGTAGTACAGCTTGAAATCTGGGATGGTGATATATCCAGATGTTTTTTTTTTAATTGTACAGAATTGATTTAGCTATTCTGGGTTTTTTGTTGTTCCATATAAAATTAAGAATAGCCTTTTCCAGGTCTAAAAAGAATTGTGTTGGTATTTCGATAAGGATTGCATTGAATCTGTATGTTCCTTTTGGTAGGATCGCCAATTTTATTATGTTGATCCTACCTATCCATAAGCATGAGAGATCTTTCCATCTTCTGATGGCCTCTTTAATTTCTTTCTTCAAGGAATTGAAGTTCTTGCTATACAGGTCCTTTACATGCTTGGTTAGAGTTACCCCCAGGAACTTTATATTGTTTGTGGCTATTGTGAAGAGAATTGTTTCCCTGATTTCTTTCTCAGCCCATTTATTTTTTGTGTATAAAGAAGGGTTTCCTATTTTTTGAATTAATTTTGTATCCAGCCACCTTGCTGAAGGCGTTTATCAGTTGTAGGTGTTCTCTGGTGGAGTTTTGAGGATCACTTATGTATACTTTCATATTATCCGCAAATAGAGGTATTTTTTCTTCTTCCTTTCCAAATTAAATCCCCTTGATCTCCTTTTGTTGTCTTATTGTTATAGCAATAACTTTAAGTACTATGTTGAAGAGATGGTGAAAGTGGGCCTCCTTTTCTTGTCCCTGAGTTTAGATGAAATGCTTTAAGTTTCCCTCCATTTAATTTGATGTTGGCTACTGGCTTGTTCTATATTGCCTTTATTATTTCTAGGTACGGTCCTTCTATGCCCATTCTCTCCAGAACTTTTAGCATGAAGAGGTTTTGGATTAAAATAAATCCCAAGAAAACAAATAATCCAATCAAAAAATGGGGAAAATAGCTAAACAGAGAATTCACAAAGGAGGAATTCCTAAAGGCTGAGAGTCACTTGAAGAAATGCTCAGCATCCTTAACCATCAGAGAAATGCAACTCAAGACGACTCTAAGATTCCATCTCACACCTGTCAGAATGTCTAAGATCAAAAGTTCAAATGACAGCACATGCTAGTAGGTTGTGAAGAAAGGGGAACCCTCCTCCATTGCTGGTGAGGAGTGCATCCTTGTGCAACCACTATGGAGGTCAGTCTAGTGAGATCTTAGAAAACTTGGAATAGCTCTGCCTCAGGACCCAGCCATACCATTTCTGGGTATTCATCCAAATGACTCCTCACTGAATCACAAGGAAGTTTCCTTATCTATGTTCATAGCAGCCTTATTTGTAATAGCAAGAAACTGGAAACAACCCAGATGTCCCTCAACTGAAGAATGGATTTAAAAAACTATGGTAAATCTACACAATGGAATAGCACTCAGCTATTAGAAACAAGGAAATTATGCAATTTGCATCCAAATGGATGGAACTAGAAAGCTCATACTGAGTGAGCTGACCCAAACTCAGAAGGATGCACATGGCATCTATTCACTTATAGTCAGATTTTAGCTATATAGTACAGGATATCTATATTACAACCAATGCACCAAAGGGAACATGGACATAGACTTTTTATTTTTCCCTGTCAATGAGACACTTTTCCCTAGTTGTGCTGCCTTGTAGGCCCCCAGTGTATGAGGAGATTCTTGGCCCTCATATGATTGCTGAACTGAGGCAAGAGATTGTTATATAGGGACACTCCACTCGAGAGGAGTGGGATGGAAGGGTTAGGGGATAGAGGGTGGTAGGGTGAGACTGTGAGGGGTGGAAAGAGGACACTACGATGGAGATGTAACCTGAAGCACTAAGTAAATAAATTTATTTATATAAATAAATATATATATATAGCTTGAAATAAAAAAAAAAAGAATTATAGGCATGGAGGAAAGAGAAGACTCCGTACTCCAAGCATCTTCAACAAAATCATGGAAGAAAGCTTCTCAAACCTACAGAAAGATATGCAGGTAAAATTCCAAGAAGCACACAGAACACCAAACAGGTTAGACCATAATATAAATTCCTCTTGCCACATAATTATTGGAACACCAAATATACAAAAGAAAGAAAGAGTATTAAAAGCAGTAAGAGAAAAAAATCAAGTATGTATAATAGCATACCCATCAGAATTACACCTGACTTCTCAGAAACTTTAAAAGCCAGAATGGCCTGAGCAGACATCCTACAAACTCTAAGAGAACATAGGTGCCAGGCCACTATAAACCCAGCAAAAATCTCTATCAACATAGTTGGAGAAAAGAAGATATTCCATGAGAATACCAAATTTACAAATAGCTATCCACAGATCTGGCCCTACAGAAGATCTTAGAAGGAAAATTCCAACCCAGAGAAGATAACTACACCCAAGAAAACAGAGGAAGCAAAATTCCACTTAGGATAAACGAAAAGAAACACACAACCACCACCTACACCAAAATAACAGGAAATAAAAATCTTTGGTCATTAATATCTCTCAACATCAATCTACTCAATTCAACAATAAAAAGATAAAGGCTTACAGAATGGATCATCAAACAAGACCCATTATTTTGCTGCATAGAAGAAACATATCTCACTAATAAAGACAGAGTAAGGGCTGGGAAAATGTTTTCCAAGCAAATGGACCCCAGAAGCAGGCTGGAGTAGCCATCCTAATATCAAATAAAATAGACTTTCAACTGAAGTTAATCAAAATAGATAGGGAAGGGCACTTCATATTCATTAAAGGAAAAATTCATCAAGATGACATCTCAACACTGAATATCTATGCCCCAAATACAAGGCCACCAACATTTGTAAAAGAAACTCTTATAAAATTTAAAACTTACATTGATCCTGACACATTAGTAGTGGGAGAATTCAATACCCCACTCACAACAATGGAAAGGTCATAGAGACAGAAAACAAATACATAAATACTGAGACTAACAGAGGTCATGGACCAAATGGATCTAAAGCATATCTATAGAATATTTCAACCAAACAAAAAAGATTACACATTCTTCTCAGTACCACATGGAACCTTCTGCAAAATCGAACATATAGTAAGACACAAAGTAAGCCTCAACAGATACAAGAAAATTGAAATTAATTAAACCATTTAACAGTCTCAATAGCTGTGGGGCTCCCACTGGAGAACAAGGATTGATTGTGTAGTGTTAAGTATTCTAAATGTTAATTGGTCTTTTTTGCTGTCTGTTACTTATATTGACTCTGATTGGTTAAATAAAATGATGAGGCCTGAGATTGGGCAAAGACAGAGAAAGGTGAGACTTCCTGAGATTAGAACAGGAAGCCTGCACTTTAGACAGAGATTTAATGCATTCCAGCCAGAAGCAGGAAGAAGGAGGCACACACCATGAGTTAGGAAAAAGAGCCTCATTCCATATGGCCAGGGACATCAGCATATCGTGGAGAATGGCAATCCTAGGGGACGTATGTATATATGGGGTCATATTTGGGTAGTAGAATTAAGAGCTATCTTAGATGGGCTAGGATTGCACAGTTCAGGCCAAGACTTGTTAAAATCCATGTAGTGTATCTGTGTGCTCTTTTATAATGGCAGCTTAAAGATTAACAGTTCCAAACCAATTAACAATAATGTAAATACTGGTTAAATAATTTAATTAGCCATATGTATATTTTACATAATGCCTCCAACTATGGCAATTAGAATCCATGCTTATAGCCTGAGAAGGCCTGGGTGAAAGCCAGTTTCCTAGCCAAAGAGTGGGGAACTGAATTCAAATGCATTTCAAAGGTGCAGTTCCTTAACAAAAGCTGTTGCCTTGCAGCAAAGGTTGAGAGCTAAGGCCTTAGCTCTCCTTATGTACTAAAAATCTGGCAGCCTTCTAAACAGAATTTGAGAGCAGAATTAACTGCCTAGATTGAAAATGGAGAAATTCATAATGCCTCAATACATTTGTATTCCGATTGAGTTTGTTCCTCTTAGCATGCAAATGATTTTTACCCTGACAACTGTGGTTCTGTGTATCTTTTTTGAGAAAGTTTAGACTAGGATAGTCTTAAAGGAAAGAATTTACAGATGGAATGCTAAATTGCCAACAATGATAATGGAAGAAGGAGGTAGTCCCTTCCTGATAGATAATACAAAACTAATGGCAGCTGGAGCTAAGAGCTCCCTGTGTACTATGTGCCTGTCAGGAGTTTCTGGTATTGGCCTACCAGTGAAATACAGTCACAACTAGATTTCAAGGAATCTTGAACAAAACTTTAATTGCAGCATGGGATGGCATGGATAGACATGCCAAGGCTTTTGGAATGTTGGTTTTTTGCTTGATTTTTGTTTAGATGTCTTTGATTTTTCCAATATCAGGAGGTAGAAAGGATATTCTTCTTGTTTGCCATTGCTAAAACATAAGAGATTTTTGAAGATTTTGGGCAGATTTCAAATTGTCACTAAGTTCAAAGTTGCTCTCTGGGTTACAGAGTTACTAATATCTAGGATTTAAGTGAAATATTTGAGCAGGGTGGTACTGGCAAACACCCATAATCCCTTAATCCCATCACACTAGAGGAAGAAACAGGCAGATCTCTGGATTCTAGAACAGCCTGGTTTAAACAATAAAGGCAGAGCGGGAACCCTGCTGAGAAAAAAAGGCTGCTTACTAAAGACAGTATAGAATTTAAAAATGATACATTTTTTCCCTTGATGTTAAATTTAATAATGTCCTTACTGATCTAATGAATAAATGCACATGATCTTAAATTTACATAAAGAGAAAAGAGTCACAAGCCAGTCTCATTAGCTGTGGGGCTCCCACTGGAGAAATGGTTTCAAGAGGCATTTTGCCCATAAAGGAAATATATTAACTGCTGGGTGTGATGGTGCACGCCTTTAATCCCAGCACTTGGGAAACAGACAGGTGAATCCCTGACCTTCACCAAGGTCAGCCTGTTCTACAATGTGAATCCAGGACAAGGATATACAGAAAAGGACAAAGAGAGAGAGAAAGAGATATATTCTGTTAATCAATGTAAGGACCCAGAGTTAGACTGGGGAAGAACATGCAAACCGCATGCCTCCCACAGCCAACAGTTAAGAAAAGCTAACATAAAATAGCACATCATGCTATTCTACACCAATCTCGTTAAGAATGGAGTTTCCATGGTAGAACTGGAACTCAAACTAATACAAAATGGTTTAATTAATGTTATTGTTTAGTAAGTGTAATTCAATTATTTAAGTTTACACCTTGATCTCAAAGTTTGGGAGACAAGGAAAGAACAGACTCCTTGTGTGTTCAAGGCGAATCTAAATCTGCAAAGCTCTACAGAGCAAATCAAGACAGCCCAATCTACAAAGAGAACCCCTGTATCAATAAGGATAGATATATCCACATAGAAATTAAATCTCCAAAGAAAGGAGAAAAAGAAAAGAAAAAATATATAAATATATACCTTTGATCCCAAAACATGGGAGACAAAGACAGAGACAGATTGGTTCATTTTGAGTTTGAGGCCAACCTAATCTACAAAAAGCCAGAACAACCCAGAATGAACCTGTTTTAATCAATTAATAAATTTATGTCAACTGTAGAGGAGAATACTTAAACTCCATACAGTTTTATGGTGTATTTTCAATTTAAAATAGATTATATATAGCATATATATGTAATACTATTACATGCCATCCTTTTACATGGCATTAATGGAGGCTTACAAATGTCTTTCTTCTGTTCAAAGAACAGAAAATGTTCCTTAATTGATTTGTGCATCCTGCACATCTCAGGCATTTTGGTAATTGCAGGACTATATGCTACTTTTGAGAAATTATATATTTTCAGAACAATGAGATCAGAGTCCAAAGAAGACAAGATAAGTAACCCAAATGATCCAGTCTCATAGACTGCTTCAATAACTGTTTCCTCCAAAATCTGCATCCAGAACAACTTCAAGCAGCTTGCTGAGATGGCCCAGCCTCAAAGACTATTCCAGATAGGACTTCAATAAACCCCTGAACTTTCCTACCAAAGTCTAGCTTTGAACTACAAATTTCTCAGAACATTCAAATTGCTGACCACATAGAGACTGACAAGAAATGTTACAATTTACTTGCTTAACCTTTTTTTTTCTCATTTTGTTTGAGCCCCTAGAGAGGTTTTCTGCATCCCAATTCAGCAGGAAGAAGTTTTAAGACAGCAACGTCCCATTCCCAAAAGTAGGGTAGATGATAGATGTTTTTTAGGGGGAATTGTTACAAATTGTTAAATGGTTTTGTTAAGCAATATATAGGAGATTAGATTCAAGGAATCTATTTCTTTTTCTTTTCTCTATCCTTTCTCTCTTATAAAGGGGGAAAAGACTTGAAAAATAGCTGAAGTAACATATTACTGCAATAGTGGCACAGATGTTATGGTAGTACTCAGTACTTTTTAAATGAGATTAAGCCCCACTTTAAGGTGGGATGGAACCTAGACATGACATTGCTAAATTGGGCAAGCACCTAAGACTAGATAGGCCATGTACCTAGGAAAACCCTATTACTATCATTCTGTTAAGGATTTTCAGAATCAAAATGACTAATAATGGCATATTACTATATCTATACTTAAGTACATTACTCAACACTAATCAAAAAACTTCTTGCAGTAGAACAAAATTCCTACACATACATATAGCTGGACATTATGCAGAGTGTGAAAGACTTTGGGGCACTAGTCCTAAATGAGATGGCTTCATCAATACCCAGAACACACCTCAAGAATGAGGTAGAGTCAGTCTGAAAGTAATTGAGTAAATAAAAATTATGACCAAAATATATATCATGAAAAATTTTAAATAAAAATAAATATGAATAAACACAGATGTCATAAAACTAATTATGAGATATGGGGAAGATTTCAATGGAAGGTGTGTATGAAGTGGAAAGAGGAATAATGGAAGAATGAGTATTAAAAATATGATGGAAGATTTTAGGATAGTTTACTGGAAGGAAGATGTAGTAGAAAAACTAACACTGAAGATCTATGAAGAAGCTACATTGAAATTTATTACTGTCAAAACATCCTAACATATATAAATGGATATCTCTAAGGAGTTTGAATCATGTCAGAATCTCAAATGCTAAAGCTTAGGCAGGACAATTTTTATAGTATAGGAATATCACAGAGAAGACAAATTTCTAGATTCCACACAAATGGGAAACAACTAATGCTGAAAGAGGATGGGGAAGCACTGTAGTAAATTTCTGATTTCTTTAAAAACTAGGGTGTACTATGTGAATGTGTTTTTTTTCTTTCTTTTTTTTTTTTTTTGTTCCAATTATGGGATGTGACAATGCTTTATCTACCGCTAAGAAGAGACTCATGAGAGAGTGAGTGTATATTTGTCAGGTGAAAAACAGATCATCAGAGAGAGCATGATGTTTGTTGGCTGGGAGACTGCCTTATGTGTGTGTGGGGGGGTATTTTTTTGTCAACTGGAAAACATCCTTGTGTGGTTTCTGAGAAGGTATAATTAGGAGCCTCAGAAACAGAGGGAGATAGTTTATGCTTAGTTCAGTTTCTCATCACTTTAGTTCTCTTTGTGATGCTCCTAGAAATACTCTAAAGAATATTTGGAGCTTGCTGCTGTTTATCACAATTCAAGTCAGACTGAGAAACCTGCCTCCCCTAGCCTGGGTGTAGGAGCCACCACCACTACAGGTGCAATTTATTCATGCTACTGTGTTTCCTGTTTGGCTGGACTGCTGGAATCCTGTCAATTAAGAGTAGAGTCACCTAGGGGAGTGTCTAGAGAGGTCTACATTGACTAACATTTTTCTCCCCTACCTCAGAATGGTGAGTTGGAAGGGAGATAGAGATATTAAAATAACAACAAATAAATAGTATAAAAGTACACCATCAAATCACACTTTACATATATTTGATAACCTGTTGTTTATCTTTGAGGGACCCAAAGGAGAAAAACTTGCAAACATACATTATGCAAAAATAGCAGTGGGAATGTACCTACACCTGGTAGGTATGTATGTATGTAGGTAGGTAGGTAGGTAGGTAGGTAGGGCCAGACTTGATCTTGCTATTTATAATCAAATTTAATTACTGACCAGACTGACGAATTATTACTACTAATGTCATGGCAAAAAGAAAAAGGATATCCACAAATCGGCACACATTTTAATTTTGACAAAAGCTATGATCTGATAAGAAAAAGGAAAAAGAGGTGATGCATAACATTAAACCAGAACTTGGGAGGTAGACACAGGTGGGTTCTTTGTCAGGTCAAAGTCATCTTAGTCTAGATGGGAAGTTCTGTCCAGCTGAGTATTCATAGTGCGGCATTGTCTTAAAGAAGAAAAGGGGAATTGCCTCAAGTCAGTAGACAAATAACAGACAGAATTAATTAAATCCAGATTTGAAATTGAAGGAATTTGTGTGCTTTGGTGTGTTGAAGAATAGTTGGGACTTCAAAATGATGACTATAAACCTATGAGAAATTTGAGGCTTATTATACTATTTAATATATTAAGCAAACAATGTTTTATATCAATCAACTATTTGATGATTGTGTGACTTAAATAATTTAAAATTTCCATATTAAACTTATTTTCTATTAAAAGGATTTCAGGTAAGAAATTAGTTCGCATAATATATAAGACAATATATACTAGATTGATTTTGTAAAAGTATTAAAATTGCATTATGATTTGAACTCTTGATTCTATTTACAATATTCACTACTTTAATAGCTTAAAGACGCTAATAAAGACAAATAAGTATTCCTCCATTCTCATATATTTCTTTCATTAATATATGTAAAATAAGACAAATACAAATTGTATACTATTATATAAGAAATGATCAAATTGTCAATTGGTACATGGTTTTAAACTTACTTAATAATGAAAATTTGTAAGACTCACAAAACCTCAGTACTCTGGAACCAAAAGAAATGTTTGCTTAAATTATTTTAACTCATTTTGACAGAACTCTTAACTATCAAGTGAATCATTAATTTAACTGGTGCTAAAATCACATTTATGAAATATAATTACTTTTAAAATGTCCTGCATCACAATTGTATGAGAAAAATTTGAGTAGCCCTTAATCAAAATGTATATACCATGAGTTTTATGCCAAAATATTATGAGATCCTAGCTATATCAGAATGCCATGTGCCTTAAAATGTCCACATTAAATCACTTTCATACTAATCCCATTAGCAGCAGACAAAACTGCTTGGAAAGAAATAGAGAAAATTTTAGGGAATAGAGAAGTTTGGAGCTCAGCTCTATCCCTAGCATAGACTTCTAAGCCTGTGATAGGTTGTTCTAGACCTCACAATACCACTCCCGATAGGGCTTCAATTACTTTTCTGAGTGTGCCAAGATGCATTTAAGGGCACTCATGAAAACACAGAAATCTCTGCTAGTCTTTTTTTTTTAATCTGCAATATATTAAAAAATCAGAAAAAGCACATTCAGTTTAGGATATTTGTTTTACTTGATTGTTTTGTAACACTAGAAAAAATAATCTGTGGTGTAAGTTTTGATTTCTTTAGAAACATGGTTGTGTTGAATGAATCTTTTTTATTTTTTATTTTTTGGTCTCACGTATGTGATGTGGAGGTGCTTTGTCCACCACGGATGAACAGACTCATGAGAGCACAATGAAAAACATCCTATAGGTGGATGAAAAATGATGTTTTGCCAGTCAGAAACTATCACGTGAGGGGAACATGCTTACATCCTTTAATGGACACACTTCTGGAGAGCATGTGATCTTGATCAACTTGAAGTACCTCATGCAGAATGCATGAAGTTAACCAATTGGAAAGCATCCTTGTGTGGATTTTGAGGGGACATAAATGGAGGCCCCAGAACTGCTGAGGGGTTTTTGTTTGGTATCACTTCTCATCACTGGTTCATTTCAAATACTCCAGACAACCTTTTGCCAAAACATTCTGCTGCCAGATTTACTGCCGATCATAACCTAGAATGGGCTGAAGACTGCCATCCCAAACTGGGGGTTGGGGGTGCAGCAACTGCCATCACCATTGCTCCCAATACTGGAGCTGGACAGCCTCTGGTGCTGCTGCTGATTACTATGTTCCCATTGCAGCTGATACCTGTTCTGGTGTATGCTGTATGGATGGTCTACTGGAATCCTAATGTATTGTCCTAAGGACCTAAGAATAAAGAGATCTTTATTTTCTGTCTCTATTAATATCCTTTCTCCCATAGCTCAGATTGGAAGGTGGAAAGAAATATTAATATAAAAGTAAATAAATAGTTTAAAAGTATGCCTTCACCAATCTGTCTTATAACAAAATTAGCTCAAAAAACCTAAACAAACAGAATATATGTCTTAGAAGCATTATTTTTACTCCACATAAAAATGTGAGCTAATGATCAATCTTTATTTATAGTTTTATAGATAGATAAATCTTGTATGAATACATTTCCTTTGACCAATAAATTATGATAATTCTTAGTATAGCAGAGTTGAATACTTTAGAAACATGGTCATCTTATACTTCAAGCATAAAATATTAGGGAGAGTGTAGCATGAGATTTACTTTAAAGTTATTTCTGTTTATTCTACTTGAGGATTGGTCTCTTACTTTTGTCATGCATTTCAGCATTCTACTATTGTCCTACAATTTTCTGACATTCATTTGTCATACTGACAGAAACCAGTTTAAAATTTAAATCCATATCCCTCCTGAATCCTGAAAAAGAGTTTGTAGGTCAGAGCATGTGCAGTGACTGACGAAGCTCCTTTCAGGTGCCAGTAGAGACATAAGAATTGCTCAACAAGGACCTTAACAAGATAAACATGGGGACAGATTGCAGAAAACAAATGACTTATCACACATTGGCTTCCATAGCATTCTTCATATTTGTCCCTAATGTCATTTCCACAAATAGAACGTTTCACAGGTAGGAAGTGGGCCTAAGAATATTTTCATATTTAATTCTCTCGTAACCCATCCAGTTTAATATTTTAAAGAAAGAACACACAATAGAAACAGGAAAAATAAATGATTTCTACAAGTAAGTTTTAACTTAGACAAACTGATTTCCAGTGACAACTATGTAGATTCATTCAATTTAGTTTAATGCCAACTTTACTCTGAGTTCTATTCATAATTATGAACCATTCTTTTTATTTGTGAGTTTAAACATTAAGACTAAGAATATATTCCTATTAAGATATTTTTTAAACAAGGGTGTCTTGTCATCTGAAATTTTATGAAAAATTACTTCATACTCTTGTCTCAACAAAAGCAATAACTCAGAGCAGGGAATTTTAAATCACTTCTATTTTCTCTGATATCTCATTAATCTGCATCAGTAATATCAAAGAGACTAAAATCAACTGTACTATGGTGATCCAGTCATCCCAGATGCAAGAAATTCCTATGCTAACCTTCTTCTCTTGGCAGAACAGTGGAGAGCCAGTTTTAATTTTGTTCCTTATTCGTTTTACATGGTTTAAGTGGACTGTTGTTTAAGAAATCAAAGATTATTGACTTGAACAGATAAAGTATGCAGTAACTTCTACGAAATTTAAATTTACAATGTATTATTTACATGTCTAACTTGCTTGTGTTTATCTATTCAATAAAGCATGGCCATTATGCAAGAAATCAAAGGCCAGTTTTCCTGAGATTTCTATAAACTAAAATATAATATTCAACAACACACCATGACATATTAGCACCAGAGTTAAAAGCATATCTTAGTTAAATTACTATGATTGATATACTGTATTAAAATATACTAGAAAATTGTAAATTTGAGATTATATTTATGTTTCAATTTTGATATGTTATTCATATTTTCTTAAACAGTATAAGACCTTTCCACTTAGAGGATCATGATTCTGAGAGAATTTTATTAGAAGAAGGTAAATCTGTAATAGTTTATGTTCATATCACTCTATAACCAATGTGTTTTACAATAAAATTACAGAAAATAATTAATCAATATATTTGGGGTGCAATAAAGCTTAGAAATTTAAATTCATCATTAATATTTGAAGCATATTTTCTATTCACCCTTAACATACATTAAAATTCCACAATATAAAATTCATTAAAGTTACACAGGAAAAAGCCTGGTTCAATGGTCAGGAATACACAGATGATTCACTGAGCTAACTGAGAAGGAGTAGAGTTGAATTAAAATGTTTGCTATGACAGAAAGAAATCTGTTCTGGGACATGTACACAGACACATTCAGAACATCTTTCACAAACCAAATGAACATGAAGCTTTTCTGTCACCTTTGACCCATAAAGTTCTTAAAACAATTTCACTGCTAAAAATGTGACTACTTCAGAGACTATGTGTATATAACATTTAGTGACATCTGAAAGAAAAGAACTTCATTAAGGGAAGACTCACATAGACTGACAGTTCAAACAAAATGAACATAAATATGAGTGAATTTGCCATTGATATCAATTCTATCTAGTTCAGTTACTGAGAATCTCCAGAGAATTTTACAGACCTACTTGACTATCCTAACGAATCCAATAATTATATATTTTTTCTTTTTTAATTTATTTTTTATTTCTTCAAGTTACATCTCCATTACAATTCCCTCGCTACTCCCCCCTACAGTCCCACTCTTCCACCCTCTTCCCCCTCAAACTACCCATCCCCTTCCTTTTTTGTTTTAAGTTTAAGGTATATCTTTTCCCCACAACAGCTCCCCCTTTCAGTCCAACAAATGGCTCTTTCTCTTATAACCATAAATACAATACAAAACATCAGAAATAATTAGGCCACAGTTATGAAAGTTATAAGGCTTAGCATTTATTCCCAATGTCCAATCCATATATATTTGGCACCTGGATTTTACATTCTACTATCTAACCATCTCCATGAGTTTAAAGTTCTATATCCAACTCAGCTTTCATTCTAACTTGCATCACAATTTTAAAAACATCTTCTTAGATCCAGAATATCCTCTTAATTCCTAAACAACTCAAACTTTAACTATGGGACTCTAGCTATCTAGTCTTCAACCTCCTCAGAGACCTAGGAAGGATAAATATATGTATGGAGAGAAATTGGGAACTGTCCAGGCAGCCACTGGTAGGTAATTTCTTAGTTTTGGAAGTTGCTGGCCCTGCACTTCCTGTTTAACCAACAATTATATCTTCAAAGTCAACACCAGTCTTCCCATTCTAAACTTCCCTTTTGACTTTGATTAAAATGAATCATGTTGCCATATCCATAACTCCTAAATTTTGGTGATTATAAATTTATAATCTCTACAATTAATTTTAATATAACGAACTACTCATTCCTTTGAATATTTCCCATTTCTGAGGGTTTAGAATTATTGTCTTGATTTCTACAGTGGTTCCTGAATATATGAAGCTTACTTAAATCATTAAAATATTCTCAGGCTAAATTTTTTCCCAATCAGATGTCTATACTTATTATTACTTTCACACACACAAATTATGTATATATCATAAATATTATATGTATATTTATTTATCATAAAGCAGTATAATATTTGTGGTAATTAATGTTCTGTTGCTGTGAATAAGCACCATCAACAAGGCAACTTTTGAAAGAATTCGATTAATTGCGTGGTTGCTTACAGTTTCAGAGAATTAGTCTGCAATAAACATGGTGAGATATTGGGGGCTTTTAGGGATCCCAATTGAGATTTAAATAAGACATGGACCCATCTATATAGTTTAAAGCTGTTGACTTTTTGTTGGAGCAGTTCTCAGATAGCTACTAACTTAAAAACACTTCTCTGACACTCCACTCTGTCTGTTCATGTGGTTCTCCCTGCCAACATCCCTGGTCCATTTTGTCTCCCTTTTGTCTTCCTTCTGTCTCCTCTGTGTGTCCACCTGTGCCTGCATCTCCCTCCACCTGACCAGAAAGGCTGTATTTCCAGCTCTAACTCTAGCCACCATCTCTTTGTTATTCAAAAAGCCACATTCCTTACTCAACTAGTAGGTTACAGAAAGTAACCTTCCCTACAGTGGCTTGCCTTATTTTTAAAGGCAGTTTAAGAATGGACATTCACATATCCTGCTAGTTGGGCATTGCCAGTTTTATACAATTAAGACACACTTTTTCATAGCCAAAAAATATTTGTGAGTCACCAGAAAAATCTCCTTTTTAGCTCAAGAAATGATTTTCTCTCTAAAAAACAGTAAATATAATAAAATAGGAACAATTATGAGAAATACCAAAATAAAAATTATATTCACAACTTTTAGTCTATCTGTATTTAGCAATGTTTAAGAAAATATTCTAGTATCTGTCTGAAATATTTTATTTATTTTGCTTATGCTGCTTTATTTTCTTATCACCTTTTAAGCTTTTACATCCTTTAAACCTTCAAAACTTCTATTGATCAACCTTAAAATAACTTACACACTAAAACACTCTCTTACATCCTAAACAACTTAATCTTTTATGGTTTTTAATCTTTATAAACATTACACCTCTTTTGTGAGTTTTCTTTTTTTGAAGTTGATAACAAGGAAAACTGTAAAACTATAATTATCTAGTCTTCAATCCCATCAGAGACATGGAAGGTCAAATTTTATGTGGGTAGACAAGAATTACAGCGCAATCTGCTTCAGAATCTAAAAAAGTAATAAAGACTTACTAGCTACCTGGACAATCACCCAATATTCTTCTAGGTTAGTGGACTATCCATCTTTACCAGCCAAGCCCAGGATCTCACAGACTTTCCTGTGAAGCAAGAATTTTGGAGGACTATCCTACCTTGTCTAGGCAAAGTAGGACAATCAAGTTCCGAGTGTCCTGCTTGTCTGCAATTTAGACAGTATGTTGTCAGCAGTCAAGGTGCAGGCAATTTATAGTCTTATGACTAGTTTTGCCACATGTGAAGCAAGTTCTGGGTAAAGGTTCTTCAGTGACCATCACCTTCTGGGGATAAGGTTGGGGGTGTTGTCAGGAACATAGGTGCCTCTCTGTCAGAAAAGCCTTTTATCATTAAAACATCATAAATGATATATTCTGCCAATCTCTGAAGTGTTTGAGGACCACTTATCTATCTAAAATATATTAAAATACATTAATATTGCTTGTTTTTCACTAATTACTTTCTGTATATCGTCGAAAACAATATACAGAAGGAAAAATAAAGCTTATTTTTGCAATTAACTAAACTAGTACCTATCTTGATTACAAGTATGAGTATTCATAGGTTACTGACTATTAACTTGTATTTCTTAACTACCCTTAACAATTTACATTAGTACCTTTCAAAAGACTGACTATACATTAAATTTTAAATGAGTTTCATTCAACTTATATACACATATACATATAACAAGTATTGAATCATATATATGCCATATGTTGTAGCAAATACAACTTCAACAAAAATCCATGCCACCATAAATTATGTGAGACTTGTTATTGCTTTATTATTCTAAAAGGAGATACAATAACCTCTTTTTTTCCTATCAAGGAGATATGATAATCCATCCTTCTTTTCCCCTTTAACAAGATATAATAATCTATCCTTTGTGTTTTCATCCCCTTCTACCCTTTTGTCTTCCTTTCCCTCCCTAATAGATAGGAGAAGAAGGAGAATAGAAGAGAGACAGACAGACAGTGAGAAAGATCACTGAATCTAATCACCTTTCATTTGTTTCCTCTCTGATCCTGACCAATTACTATACATGGTCAACCCATTAAATGACCACAGACATCCATAACTCACCAAATGACCAATAACCACCCATTTTATCTCTCATGAATAAGGGTGTTTTATTCTTAGATTTCTTCCTGCTGTTATATGGACAATGGCATCTTTTTAGGGACTCTAAGAAAATTGGGATGTTGGACAAATTTGGGGGCCTGGCTGGTTCATTCATTGTCCAGGTTCTGTGGGATCATCTGGGGCTAGAATGTACAGATCTTAACTGAAGTCTTGGCTGAAGCTGTTTGTGAGGTTGTAGCACCTGAGACTAGCCACTTTGATCTGTCCTGGATGAAAAGTTTGAGGAAGTAGCAGCTGAGGCAGTCTGTGAGGCTGGACCATCTGTGGCTAGCTGACTTCATTGGTGTCTGGTCCTTTTGTCTGAAAATACGCACGTTTTTAAAGGGAACATTGTGCAGATATTTCTGCATTAACACATGTATTAAATGTGGATAGTGCACAAATCAGCTAATGAGTTTCTGCTTTATGTTTGCGCAGGTAAAAAGCTTCTCTCAATCTTTATAAGTCTGTTTGGACTGCATAACCGAACTATAACAGGGTCTTATAAAATACAATCCATGACATATGAAAGGATAGCAAGTAATAATAATCCATGAGGATCTGGTAATCAAAAAGACTCATTGGTTACTGCAGAGATATCCATGTCTCAGTCAGTTTCCTAAGCTATTCCCATGTAGACAGATTAGTATTTACATCACTCACTTTGAGGATCTTTTGAGTCTTTTCCTTTGGATCTTCCATATCAGCAGCCAAAGATTTTTCAGGAGGTCTTCTGTGGTCAAATCTAATCTTTATTAACTTTGAAGGAATCCATAGCTTTTTGTATCCTGTGGAGACAAATGCATAACCTCTCTCCCAATGCAACACATTTCCTGATTTCCATTCTGAGGTTAACACATCCTTAAAAGATATAGGTTGATTTAATTCAACAATTCTTTCTAAAATCCAGTATTTTTCCATTGATGTGCTGTCTCATTAATATATTTTAAAATTTAAAGCTAAGAAAGCATTGTGCAATCTATCTCTGGGAGCTATCACATCATCCTTCTGTCTTATGTGCTTTTATAACTATCCACAATTGCTTGAACTGTAGGATTAGAAGGTATATTTGTAACATGCTTTATGTTTCATTTTAAATGTTATATTTCACTGAGTACATATGCAAGAACATTGTGAATTTTAATCTAAGGTTTCCCTAATATTGTCATCACTTCTAGTAAATGTGCTATTACAGAATCAGCCTTTTGAGAACTCAAGGCAGAAACCCATTGGAATCCTGAACAGGTATCAATTATGTGATGTACACTCTTTAATATTTCTAAACACATCTATCTGCCAAATTTCATTTCTTTGGGTATCTTTAGGGTTACTTCAGGCAGGAATTGGAGACTGATTGTACAAAGAACAAGTTGTCCTTTTTTTTCCCCAAATTTCTTTGACTTTTCTCCAGGTTATACACAATCTTTTTCTTTAAACATTCACTGTTTACATGATACCTTCATGGGAATTTGAAGCTTCTGACACATTTCCTATTAATAATTGATATATCTCCTTCTTTCCTAGTGTCAGTGGTCCTGGCAAACCTATGTGAGACATAATATGGGTTTTATATAAAAAGTTTATATAAAAAAACTTTTGAATTGCTATTAATGGCTGTAAAAATAACATTAATTCTCAATCATGTGGAATGAGTTCAGGACTATCTATATATATAAAACAACTCTTTCTGTATATTGAGAATTAGTAACTATATTAAGAGATTCAGGAAAATATAATAGAACTAAGAGAGTAGCTTATAGTTCTGATTTTTTAACTGAAGCATATGGGCTTTGAATTGCTTTACTTATAGTTCTTTACTTGTAACCTGTGATTCCTAATTTATTGGAATCTGTATAAAAGGTAGACAATTTCAAAATTGCTGTTCCTCTTACTATACAAGGAAGAATCCAACTAGTTCTTGTTAGAAACCAAAGTCAATTGTTTTCGGGGTATTTGTTGGTAAGTTCTCCCCAAAAAATTACTACAAGCTCCTTGCCAGGCCTCATTGATTAACCTTATGAAGTAATGTAAGAGGAAGTATAAAACACTATAATATCTGCTGGGTATGTTCCTGTTAATTGAAAAAGTTTTATTTTTTCCTTTCATAATCAATTCAGAAACTTTTTCTACATAGGTTTTTAATTTTTTACTCTATGTACTAAAAGTATCCTTTCTAAGATATTATCTTGTACTGCATAAATTTTTCTGTGGGAGAATAAGTAGAGGGCAAAATACTAAAAGATAATCAAGTTTGGGAACCAAACAAACCATATGTGCATCTCATAATCTCTTTTCTATCAGAGAATTGTGAGCTTCAGCTGATAATTTTTTGGACTACTTAAGTCTAAATCACCTTATATGATTTGAAATAATTTACTTAGCCCTTGAATAGTTAATCCAATTGTGAGCCACAGCCAGTTAATACCTCCCAGAAACTTTTGAAAATCATTAAGTGTTAGCAACTGATCTTCACTGATCTGTTCTTTCTATGGATGAATTTTCTGTAAACCTATGTTATATTCTAGATAATTGATAGAATCCCAATTGTTTTCAGGAGCAATTTGTAATCCCCAACAAGGCAAAATTATTTTTACTTCAGCAAACATTATGCTAAGGTATCTGCATCAGAATCAACTAGTAGGAAATCATCCATATAATGATAAATTTTATATTGAGGAAACTATGGATTATTTCTAACAGCTGTTGCACAAAATATTGACATAAGGTGTGGCTGTTTAACAATACTTGTCACAAGACCATCCAATATTACTCTAGTTGATTGTTGATTGCTAAATGTGGGCACAGTGAAAGCAAATTCCTCTATATTTCTTCTGTAGGGGTATTGAAAAAAAAAGAGATCTTTCAAATCAATTACTATAATAGGTCATGCTTTGGGTAACAAAAAAGTTAAAAGAACTCTAGGTTTTAAGCAACTTATAGACTTTTTTAACTGTCTTCTCTAATCAATTATAGCATTTTGCCAAAATGTTT
>CAJQZJ010010085.1:1342960-1438354 GCA_907164525.1 Lophiomys imhausi | reverse complement strand
TAGGAAATTTATTCTATTACATATGTCTCTTAATGAGTTTAAGGATCTATACATAATTCAACTTCCATCCTAACTTATATTATTAACTATATCATCTTAACCTTAAAACATCTTTTTAATTCCTAGATGGCTTAAAACTTATTGTGAGGATATAACTATGTAGTCTTCAATCACATCAGAAACCTGAGAAGGATAAATATAACTGAATAGATAGGAAGTGCAGAACAAGCAACTTCCAAAACTATGAAGTCACAAACAACTGACTGCCTGGACAGTCCCCAGTTTTTATAATATTGGAGCATCATCTTCAGCCTCCTGGCCAAGCATATCTCACAGACTTAGTTGTGGAGCAGGAAATAAGATTTGCCCATTCTGTCTTTTCAGAAGCAGGCCATCGACTTACCTGCATTGAGGATTTGGTCCATCTTTGGACTGTATATAATCTGTTGAGAGAGCAGGGTCATTTCTGCCTAGAAGGAATTATCTCCTGGTTGAGATATTTTTGCTCATCATCTACTTCCAAATCCAATGGGAAATGTCAGGAGCTGACAGTCTCATGTCAAAGAATTTTTAAAATAATAAAAATTTCTTTAAATGCCATATTCTACAGATCTCTTGAGGTTTTTGAAGACCATCTATTCATATCCATTGAGCAAGCAAATGTTGCTTGTCTCTAACAACTTAATATCTGATTAACTTAGGACCTCTAAGATTAACTAACATAATTATCTTAATAAAATCACAAGTTTGAATGACTATCAAATTGCATTTCTTAATTATCTTAAACAGTTTGTAATAGTTGCTGTCAAAAGGACTAGAACTTCACATTGCAATTTTAAGAATTGCATAGGTACAATACCTAATCAAAATATAGCCTTAATTTTGTATCAATATATAAAGATCTATAGGAGTATATTCAGTAATCTATCCTTTTTTCCTATCATTCTCATATGTCTATAACATATTAATAACAAGGAGTTCAATAATCCATCCTTTTATCTTATCAATTCTATATTATATATCCATAGTCCCCTCTTTTTTTCTTTTCAAGTCTTCTCCCCCTATATAAGAGAGAAAGAAGGATAAAGAAAGAGAAAATTTGAGTTGTTTAGGAATCAAGAGGGTGTTCTGGATCTAAGAAGATGTTTTTAAAATTGTGAGGCAAGTTAGTGTGAAAACTGAGTTAGATATAGAACTTTAAACTCATGGAGATGGTTAGATAGTAGAATGTTAAAGTCATGTGCCAAATACATATGGACTGAACATTGGGAATGTATGCTAAGCCATATAACTCTCATAATTGTGGCCTATTCATTTCTGTTGTTTTGTATTTATTGTTATAAGAGAAAGAACCATTTGTTGGACTGAAAGGGGGAGCTGTTGGGGGGAAAAGATATACCTTAAACTTAAAAAAAAGGGAAGAGGATGGGGGGTTGAGGGGGAAGAGGGTGAGAGGGTGGGACTGGAAGGGGGAGTAGGGAGGGGATTGTGATTGAGATGTAACTTGAAGAAATAAAAATTAATTTTAAAATGTGTAGAAAAGAAAGAAAGAGAAAGAAATCCCTGAGCCTAACCTCCAACACCTTGCTTAACAAGACCATATAACAATTTGTAACCATTCCCCCAAATGACATCTATAACTCATCAAATAACCAAAGAATCATCCACCCCATTTTTTGGAAGTGGGACGTCGCTCTCTTAAAAGTGTTTCCTGCTGAATTGGGATGCAGAAAACCTGTTTAGGGTCCCAGATAAAATTAAGAAGAAAAAAGGTGAATCAATTTGATAGTAACATTTGTTGTCCAGTCTCTATGTGCTCAGCAATTTGAATGTTCTGAGCAATTTGTAGTTTGAAGCTGGACTTTGGTAGGAAAGTTCAGGACATTATTGAAGTCCTGTCTAGAACAGTCTTTGAGGCTGGGCCATCTCAGCAAGCTGTTTGAAGTTGTTCTGGATGCAGATTATTGAAGAAACAGCTATTGAAGCAGTGTATGAGGTTGGATCATTTGGGTTACTTGTCTTGTCTTCTTTGGACTCTGGTCCCATTATTCTGAAAATATATAATTTCTCACGAGTAACATATAGTTCTGCAATTACCAAAATGCCTTGGATGAACAGGATGCACAAATCAATTAAGCAATATTTTCTGTTCATTGAACAGAGGAAGACATTTGTAACTCTCCATTCATGCCATAAAAAGATGGCATGCAATATCTTTCCTAAGGCAAATTGTTTTTTGGCAATGGAAGAAAAACAATTTTTTCTTTTTCAAAAGAAATATTGAAATTTTGAAACTAAAATTTATCTTTAAGTGTATATAAAACATAATAATCTTAACTTTCTATCAATATCTATTATAACAAAACAATCTTAAATTTCTATCAATATCTATTAATATAACAAAATAATCTTAAATTTTTAATAATAAAACAGACAAAGAATAGAGTGAGGGAAAGAAGAAAATCCCTGAATCCAATTCTTATTTTTTCCTAGATGACAACAAACAATCACATCACATAACATAACACATAACAAAAAACGTTCATCCCATCACTTGGGAATGGAGTGTATATATTTTCTGGTACCCTTCAAAAAATGAGATATTGGCCAATTCCCAGGAAAGTTACCTATAGCTTTTGTTGTCCAGTATTTTTAGGATCGATCATTTTTGGACTAGCACTTTTAAAAATGATTTGGATCAGCCAGCTCAGTCACTGATCTAGAGAGGAGTGCCGGCTAGAGCAGATCTAGCCCAGTAGTGGATCCAGCACAGGGCTCCAGCCACAGATCAGAGGTCACACCTGTCTGCCTGATATCTAGCCTTCACATGGACCTGTACACCCAAGAGGGAAAAACAACTGGATCACAAGAGCAAAGGTAAGTGAGTGGTTTTTTTTCCCAGAGTTTCCAAAATGGCAGCACAGTATGCACTGTAGCTGAGAGGCAGAGACCTAACCCAGTCACACAAAGCAATTAGGAGCCAAGACTGACTAGAAACAGAGCCCGCGACTGTGTGTTCTCCACAAATACTGGGGTGGGTCACTGTCGCGTCCCTCTCGACCAGCAAGAAATGACGCAACTCACAAAAGCTCTTCTCCTGCAGTTTATTCAGGTCCCTTGAAAACAGTCTTCCGAAAAGGGACGGGCAGACCCAACCCACAGGCTAAATACTAAATGAACAGCCAATCAAGTAAAGCCACGTAGTGCTATCTTAGAGGCCCACGTATGCAGAAGCAAGCCAGATCAGCGGTCTTAGCCAAATATGGACTTGTTTACCACCGAGAGTGCTCACCGTCGGGCTGGTGGAAGGCGGAGACCAGCGCCATTTTTAAGGCACGGCACGTCGCAGCTCTCTACAGTTCCTCCTTTTTTTTTTTTTTTTTTTCTAAAGTTGGTAGAAGTCCCTGGAAAGATTTCGTAATCCCCCTATCTGGGGATCTCACGGTGGGCCTGAGCCTGTAGGAGGGCGGTGCTCAAACTCTTACCCGTCTCTGGGTCAGCCTCCCCACTCGGGACTGCCCTGTCTTAGGTGGCCGAGACTTACCCGTCAACTCCGTCACTGACTTACCAGACCCTAATATCCGTGGAACGAATACCTCAGTGGGCAGGGACTATGCTTAGTGAAGATTTACTTCACGGCAGCAAGCCATGCCTGAGGGGACTGGCCCGCCTCAATGGCGACAAGGGCTTGTATAATCATGGCTGCGTTACGCTTTTGTGTGGCTCTCATTTTATAGATGCACCATAGGCAAACCAGAGAGGCTAGCATCATCAGTATCGCCAAAGAGCCTACACCCGCCCACTCCTTAAGATGATCCATAGCCGTCTGTATGCAAGAAGTCAAGCCAGTAGCCAGGCTCAGATCCACTCGAGTGGAGTTGATGTGGACAATTGTTGCTCTCAGCTCTCTCATCAAATTTTCAAATTCAGCCGACCAATCCTGTAAGAGGAACTTTGACAATTGTCTGGACAAATTAGCAGCTTTTGTATAATTTTGATATTGTACGGAAGTAACACACAAACCTTGCATTTTCCACTCACACCCCAATTGTGCTAGTTGCCAAAGAGAATCAATCTGTTCTTGTATTAAATCTATGCGTTGATTAACTATCATAAGACCTCCTTTGAGATGAGAATTCATAGAGGTCTGAGTATCCAATGCCTGTGCCACAGTGGCTGAGATGTTATTCAGGGCATTGGCAGTCTGTATAGAACTAGACAAGGCAATAGCTGAGGCAGTAGCTCCCACAGCAGCAATAGTGATAGCAGTAACAATAGCTGCAGTGATGCCAAAATCTCTTTTAAATCTGAATAGCATCATGGTATTAGGAGCCTCTACAGGAACTGGTACATATCGAGGCATTCTAGTCACCACAGCCACAGGAAAGGCTGTGGCATTCCAGCATAGGGCATAAAAACATGTACCTGGAGTGATTACTAACTTTTCTTCACCTAAGGATGCACTCCCATTACTTACAATCCACAGAAAAGGAGGCCAGAGACATACTGGCGAAGCTAAAAAAGTCTTGTTGCGGTAAGAATGAAACAAAGAATTCCAAGTACCAGAGCCACTACCACTAGAGAAATCCAATCTGGTAGCAGACCCTAGGGAAAAATTACCTCTTTGATAAATTCCTCCCCCAAGCATAATGACAGGTCCCAAGTCCATGCAACTTCCATTTACTCCACACAAAAGCCACAAATCAAAAGGATTGGTGGCAGTCTGCTGAGGATCCCTAGTAGATATATCAAGCATTCCTGTACAAGACTTATTCACTATATTACTAATCATGGGGCTAAAGGAAAAATAATCTTGTTGAACCCAAACTGCTCTGCGCTCTTGACATCGAGTCCAGGGAAAAGGTCCTTCCTCTCCTGTGGATCCTCTACAAAAAGGTGCCCAGCGTGGCTGTATGGGGGGGTCCCGGTCAGAGACTCGTGTGGGCCACCATCCTTCAAGGCGAGAACCATTGCCTGAAAACAAACCACCACTCCTACCCCCAAACCTCAATTGTGGTAAAAAATCTGCTGACTGCTGAGACAATTTAATGTATTTTGTATCATCTGACCTATTGAAGCTCATTAAAAAGCACAAACTACCCTTCAAGCTGACATTTCTATTACCCTCTATAGGGCTTCTCTGATCATCAAAGGGAAGGTAGGGCAAGCCTAAGCCTCTATTACTGCTAAATAAGCGTGGAAACACAGTTGCGTCATGTCTGACCGGCATCGGCTTTGGGAATATCGACAGGATCCCCCATCTCGGCTCGGTCATTCCTGACATACTTACTACTACTATCACCAGAATCCTTAGGAGGGTCTTCATGACGAATCTTCCTCACAAGGCGTTCAGGCACCCACACTGGATCTTGTTGATCCTGAGGAAAAACACAAACAGACCCTCTCGCCCATGTTAGCATGGGGTCAGGCCCCCGCCAAGAGCCTGTCAGAATGTCCTTCCACTTCACCATGCTTTTAGGTGAACCATGGGAATCCTGATGTCTGTCCGCTGCTGAGCGGCCTTGAGCATCCAAATTGAAAAAATTTAGAGTAAATAAGGCTAAAGACATTCTTTCCTTGGGGGTACAGCCTTGGCCTATTCCCCCTTTTTGTTTTTGCAAGCATTCTTTCAAGGTGCGATGAGCACGCTCCACAATTCCTTGTCCTTGAGGATTGTATGGTAATCCGTGATTAAGCTGTACCTCCATCTGATTACAGAAGGAGACAAAGGACTGTGCCGTATAGGCTGGTCCATTGTCCGTTTTTAGCTGCTGTGGTTTTCCCCATGCAGCCCAGGCTTCTAAGCAATGTCCTATGACATTGCGAGCCTTTTCTCCACTCATAGGTGTAGCATGTATGATACCTGAGCAGGTATCCACAGATACATGAATATATTTTAAGGTTCCAAACTCTGAAATGTGTGTAACGTCCATTTGCCAGATTTTGAGTGGCATCAACCCTCTAGGGCTCACTCCCACACTGGGAGGATGATGATGAATCACACACTGAGGACAGTCCAAAACTACTTGTCTAGCATCTGCTCTAGACAAATGGAATTTCTGCTGTAGAGTTTTTGCATTTACATGAAATAATTGGTGAAACTGTCTGGCTTGGTCCAGGAATGAGCTCCAAAAAATGCATTCCATCCTGGTCCATTGATCAACTTTATCATTACCCTCACTTAATGGTCCAGGTAATCCTGTATGTGCATTGATATGTTGAATATAAAAACACCTTTTTCTCTGCCAGATTAAAACTTGTAACTCTTGTAATAAGGCACATACAGTACTACTATTCTTAATAGGACCTGCTAATTCTAATACTTTCACTGCGTTGACCACATAGACTGAATCTGAAATCAAATTGAATGCAAATTGACATCTTTTAAACACCTCAATTACTATTTTCAACTCTACTATTTGGGGGGAGCCCGGTTGAAATTGACATAACACGGGCTCTTGTCTTTCTATCAAATAGGCTCCACAGCCTGTCTTTGAGCCATCAGTAAACACATTTGTTGACCCTTGAAGTGGTACTGCTGAAGTAACCTTAGGGAATATCAGTGGGTGCTCCTTAAAAAATGATAGCACTGGATGTTTTGGATAATGGTTATCAATCACTCCTTCAAAGCTACATTGCAATATTGCCCAGTCATCTACAGTGCCACACAAAATCTTAATTTGATAACTGGAATAAGGCACTATTATACTGGCAGGAGCAACTCCAAAAGACTGCAAACATTGTTGGATACCATTCAAGGCTAAAGCAGCAAGTGCAGTGGGATAATGTTCTATTCTGTTCTTACTTGTGTCCACATCCCCGGGCAGAAAGATCTCCCTAATTTCAGTGACTGAACAGGCTGCTCTGTCTGAGTGGCTTCCGGATATGGGGGAGGAGTCGAAGGCGCCATGGCAACGGCTTTGTTTACACCAGCTGCCGCCAGCGTGGCTGAAGGCGCTGTAGCGACGACTCCGCCCACTCCGACTGCTGCTGATGTGTCAGGCGCCATGGCAACAGCTCCACCCACACCGACTGCAGCAGCGGCTCCTCCCACAACGACTGCCGCCTGCGTGTCCTTCTCTTTTACTTTTTTCTTTTCCTTTTTTCTTATAACAGTCCTCTCCAACTGTTCTAGTAGAGCGTGTAGCTCTCCTTCAGAATCTGTGCTCTCTGAGTCCTCAAAATCTCTAAAATCTCTAAAATCTGTAAGATCGGGATAGAGAGGAACTTTCTTTTTGCCTCCCTTTTCACTGTCTGCCTGCTCAAATCTTTCGCCTTTGTTACTTTCCTTTTCACTGTCTACCTGCTCAGATCTTTCCCCTTGTAGCAGTTCCAAGGCTGACTCTCCCTCTTTGATTGCATTACAACATCTCTGATCTTCTAAACAACTCCTCACCATTTTCCAAATCGGTCTTACTCCATGCTTCAGAGTCCCTTGCTCCCAAGCAAAATCCAAGTCCCTGCCTAATTTGTCCCAGCAGGATACCGTAAGATTCCCGGACACCGCAAACCACGGAGCCACGGAATCACATTCATTCAAAAATCTTTCTAGGGTAGACTTCTTAATCTTCAAATTCCTAGCTAAAAGTAGCTCCTGAAGAGCCAGAAAAATTGGGTGTGACTCAGACAACCCCATGTTTAAAAATTTACTTTCGGTTTGCAGCTTCCCCACGAAACTGTATCTTTTGTTCACTATCTCCGCGAAACTTCACCGTATGTTCGCTATTATCCGCGAAACTTTACCTTGTGTTCACTATCTCCGTAAAACTTTATTGTCCTGATTTATCCCAGGAACTTACCAACGCGTTGCCCCTGACTGCAGGAGTTCTGAGTCTTTTCTGGGTTCCCCGTACGGGCCACCACTTGTCGCGTCTCTCTCGACCAGCAAGAAATGACGCAACTCACAAAAGCTCTTCTCCTGCAGTTTATTCAGGTCCCTTGAAAACAGTCTTCCGAAAAGGGACGGGCAGACCCAACCCACAGGCTAAATACTAAATGAACAGCCAATCAAGTAAAGCCACGTAGTGCTATCTTAGAGGCCCACGTATGCGGAAGCAAGCCAGATCAGCGGTCTTAGCCAAATATGGACTTGTTTACCACCGAGAGCGCTCACCGTCGGGCTGGTGGAAGGCGGAGACCAGCGCCATTTTTAAGGCGCGGCACGTCGCAGCTCTCTACAGGTCACTCACCCTAGCACCCAAGCATTTGAGGCAGTCAGCTACAGGCACACTGAGACCAGCACCGGTCTTGGGTGGAGCTCCCTGCCTGCACAGTCAGCCTAACTTCAGAACCAGAACGACTGTGTCAGTGAGGGGAGAACACAGGCCCAATCACAGCTTTACCTGCCTTTCTGAGGAGACTTGCCAGCTCCCAGGTCCTCAGTGGATAGCCCCCTCCTGACTCCAATCCCCTGTCTATTGGTCCAGTTGGGTCACAACCAGTTGAGGAGAGTGGCAGACACTTTCCTCTCTGAGAGCTACTCTATTACAGGAACCTGCCCACCATCTGGAGGCAGACACCAGGATCTAAGGATCAGGCAACAGCTGGGGCAAGGAGTTTTCCTGAGCACCAAGGTCAACTGACAAAAGAAACAAACAGACAACAACAGGATCAATCAGATGAGAAAAGGTCAGTGCAAGAATATGGTAAAAAAAAAAAACCCTAAAACAATATGATGTCTCCAGATACTAGCAAGAATGCTACAGACATCTCTGGACATCCTAACACGATTGAAACAAAGGAAAATGACCTTAATCCTATGCTGATATTAGTAATAGAAGGCCTAAGGGAGGGAATCAAATACCTCAGAGAGCAACAACAAAGTACTGCAAAGGAGGTGATGGGAATGAATAAAGCGCTTAAAGGAATGGAAGACCTGAAAAGGGAAGTTGAAGCAATGAAAAAAATCCAATCTGAGATATCCATAGAACTGGAAAACCTTATGAAAAGAATAGGAATAGAAGAAAGAGAAGAGCCCCAGATCCATGGACCAGAAAATATCTTCAACAAAATCATTGAAGAGAATTTCCCAAATCTAAAAAAAGAGATGCCTATAACTGTACAGGAAGCTTACAGAACTCCAAATAGATTAGACCAGAAGAGAAAATCTTCCTGCCACATAATAATCAAAACACTAAATTTACAGAACAAAGAAAGAATATTAAAAGCTGCTAGGGAAAAGGGTCATGTAACATATAGTGGCAAACCCATCAGAATCACACCTGACTTTTCTTCAGAGATGCTAAAAGCCAGAAGGGCCTGGACAGATGTCTTGCAGACACTAAAAAAACACAAAGGCTAGGCCAGACTACTATTTCCTGCAAAATTGTCAATCAACATAGATGGAGAAAACAAGATATTCCATGAAAAAAGCTAAATTCAAAAATATCTATGCACAAATCCAGCTCTACAGAATATGTTAGAAGGAAAACTCCAACCCAAAGAGGTTAACTACACACAAGAAAGCACAGGAAGCAAATAATGCACCTGCAGCAAAACTAAAAGAAGAGAAGCTCACTCACACCTATTTCCACCAACATCAAGATGGCAGGATAGTCACATGTCAACTTGATACAAGCTAGAGTCATCAGAGAGGAGGGAATCCCAATTGAGGAAATGCCTCCATGAGATCCAGCTGTAGGGCATTTTCTCAATTAGTGATCAATGGTGGCAGGGCTAGTTCATTGTGCGTGGTGCCATCACTTGACTGGTGGTCCTGAGTCCTATAAAAAAAAAAAAAAGTAGGCTGAGCAAGTCAATAAGCAACACTCCTCCATGGTCTCTGCATAAGCTCCTGCCTCCAGGTTCCTGTCCTGTTTGAGTCCCTGTCCTGACTTTCTTCAGTGGTGAGCATTTATATGGATCTGTTAGCTGAATAAACCCTGTCTTCACCAAAAAAAATAAAAAAAAAAGATTTGCATGCAAAGTTTTAAAGTTTTTAAGAAAACAGTGATAGAAGCAGTATGTTAGGTTGAATCTTCTGGCCTATTTTTCTTGTTGTTATTGTCATTCAGTCCTTGGCTCTGAAAATAAATTTTTGCTCTTTGTAAGTCCATTTTAAGGCATAAACTCTATCTATCCTGGATAAAAGATTGGAATATCATGAACACCATACAGTTAGTAAAATACTCTTAGCATGTGAAGACATTCATTTTTCAGCTAATAGGAAGTTCTCCCTGGTCAGATCTAATCTTTATAAGTTTTCTTGGTAACCACATTTTGTCATTCAATGTAGACACATAGGCATAACCAAGTCCTCATCTTAAAACAATTGCAAATTTCCAATCTAAAGTTAAAATATCCTTATAATATATTAGTTGATTTAATTCCTCAATTTTTTTTTAAATATATAACCCAATGTCTCCCAACTGCAGTGGTACCTTTTCCACCCATATTTAGGAAATTCAAAGTTAGCAAAGCTTTGTGTAATCTATCCCTGGGATTCTTTAATTACCCCCTTTGTCTAAAAAGCATCTCTTTTAAGGTATTATTTAGCTCTTTCTACAATTACTTGTGTGGTATGCCAGTAACATGCGTTATATTATAATATGCAAAGAACTGTTTCATTTTATTAGATACATAATGCAGCAGCATTATCAGTTATAATTTGGGCAGGTACACCCATAAATGCCATTATTTCTAATAAAAATGCAATAACACAATCAGCTTTTTCAGAACTTACAGCAGTTTCCTATCGAAACATTGAGTATGTATCAATGGTATGATGTATATACCTGTTTTCCAAATTCTGCAAAATTAAAAACATCCTTTTACCAAATTTCATTCTTTTTATTACTTCTAGGGTTACTACCAGCAGCTAATGGAGTTTGGTTATACAGAGAACACATAGGACATTTTTAAATTATTTCCCTGGCTTGTTGCCAGGTAATAGAGAATTTTTTCTTTAAACCTGAACTGATAGCATGATGTTTCTGATGAAATTTTGAGGCTTCCAACACATTTGTAAGTCTCAGCATTGACTGAGGACTATGAGTAATTGGTAAATTTCCTCATATCCTTGTGCCAGTAGACCTGGCAATACTGTATAAGACTGAATATGGGTTATATATAATGGGTTATTCCTACTTCTGATGACCTGTTGCAATTGTATAAATAAAGAAGTTAATTCTGTGTTATCAGGAATAAATTCAGCAGTTTGTATATGCAACACAACTCTTTCTGCATATAGAGAATCATTAGTTATATTAAGAGACTCAGGAAAAATCTAATAACACCATAAGGATTCTGTTTTTTGAACTGAGTTTTATGGACTTTTGATTACCTTGCTGATTTTGTTTGTCTTACAACCTGCCATTCCCATCTTGTTAGCATCAGTATAGAAGGTTGGTGAATAAGGAGTTGGTGTTCCCTTTACAATACGATGAAGAACCCAATTAGTTCTTTTTATAAATTGTATCTGTTTGCTTTTTGGAAATTTGTTACTAATTTTTCCCAAATAATTACTGCAATCTCTTTGCCAATCTTCATTGATTACCCACAATGACATAATCTCAGCATTAGTAAGAGGCACTACTATTTTGGAAGGGTACATTCCTGATAGATATGTCTTATTCTACCTTTTATGATTAATTCAGATATCTTTCTTATGTATGTCTTTAATCTTTTATTTTGTTTATGTGGAAAAAATCCATTCCATAATATTATCTTCCCATTGCATAATGATCCCTGTAGGAGAATGAGTTGATGGTTAAATGACCAAAATACAATCAAGTTGGGGATCAATTCGATCTATGTATGCAACTTGCAATCTTTGTTCTACCAACATTAATTCCTTTTCTGCCTCAGCAGTTAAACATCTTGGACGGTTTAGATTTGAATCCTCTTGCAATGTTTGAAACAAATTATTTAACTCATAAATACTTAAGCCAAGAGTGGGGCAATTTATATCTCCAATTAATTTTTGAAAATCATTAAGAGTTTTCAATTGGTCTCTATGGTCTGTACCTTTTGTAATCTTATTCTCTGTTGACTTATTTTATAACCCAAATAGTTGATTGAACCTCCTCTTTTTATTTTTTCAGGAGCAATTTTTAAGCCCCATAGTGATAGAATTCTTTCCATTTCCTTAAATAAGTTCTCTAAAATACCTACATCAGAATCAGCCAAGAAAATATCATCCATATAATGATAGATAATAAATGGAGGAATTTTCTTACACATTATTTCAAATGGTTTTTGTACAAAATATTAAGACAGACTTGGACTATTCAACATTTCCTGTGGAAGTACATTCCAATGATACCTTTTGATTTGTCTACTGTTTTTATGAGTAGGTACCAAGAAAGCAAACCTTCCCCTATCATTCTTATGTAATGGAGTTGAGAAAAAAGCAGTCTTTTAAATCAATTACTATTAAAGGCCATGACTTTGGTAACAGAGAAGGTAAAGGTATACCAGGCTGCAAAGGACCCATAGGTTGAAATACTCTATTCACAGCTCTTAAATCTGCTACCATTCTCCATTTACCCAATTTCTTTTTTTACCACAAACACAGGAGAATTCCATGGGCTGGTAGACTCTTCTATATGATGGGCCTCCAGCTGTTCTTTTACTAATTGCTCAAGAGCCTCCAATTTTTCCTTTGTTATGGGCTACTGCTCTTGCCACACTGGTTTATATGATAGCCATTTCAAGGGTAGGTCTGTTGGAATTTCAGCAGTGGCCCCTAGTCTAAATTTGGAAACTCAATACCTGGGGTGTCCTGTGTTTTGACAGTAGACATAGCTGGCAGTTTTTGTTTTTGTTTTTTTTTTTGAGTACTAATATCAATATCTTCCTCAAAACTATTTACAATCTCAATGTCTTGGTTATCCTGTGTTTGGACACTAGACATAGCTTGCAATTGTTGTTGAGTACTCATATCAATACCTTCCTCAAAAGCATCCATCATTTCATCATTTGTTATTTTGGGCATTGCAGGGATATTAATTTGAGTACCCCATTGTAAGAGATCCCTTCCCCATAAATTTATGGGTACATCAGCCACATAAGGTCTCAACTTCCCTGTTTGCCCTTCTGGTCCCACAAGGTTAAGCCATCATACACTTTGTTTTACATGTGATAATTTACCAATTCTTATAAAATGTGTAGGAACTTTTTGAAGTGGCCAGTTTGGATTCCAAGACTCCCATGAGAGGACTTTGACATCTGCCCCTGTGTTAAGCAATCAATCCTTCTATTTCAATACCATTCATTTGTATTTTTAATTTCGGTCTCTTATCACTCACCATTGTTTGCCTGTTCACACATTTTCAGTATTTTCAACTGCTCTGTTTTGTCTACTGGAACAATCTTGTCCTTGGTATAAGGAAACAGCAGCAGTTGGACAAATTTGTCCCCTGCATTAATTGTTATCTCTTTCCATATTTATGTCATAAATTGAATTTCTTCCTTAAAGTCTCCATCTATAATACTTGGATGAATAAAAAATCCTTGACAAGTTAATCCGTTTTTTCCAAATATTAACCCTATTGTCCCTGATGATAAGGGACCATAAGCACCAGTGGGTTAACATATAATGTTCATCTGTTTTGGATAATATTTTAGAATCATCTGTGGTCAAATCTAAAGTTGCAGTACCTTCAGCAGCCTGTAAAATTTCAATAGTAGTTAATTTGGTTCTTCCTTTCTGTTTCTTTCCTTCTGGATGGGTGATGGACGATGGTTCACATTGTTTTGAGGGGCCTGAACCGGTAGGCCCCACCCCCTCGTTTCCCTGCAAGGGGTTACCTCTCACATCCAGTTTAGCTCTACAATCCCAGGACCAGTGTTTACCTCTTCCACAATGAGTACAAAATTCTGGACACCTGAACCTTCTGTTGCTATTAAAAGCTGTTAGTTCCCTTTTACCACCATGTTCTGCAGAGTCCAAGCATCTATCATTTCGACTTCTGGACATTCCAGCCTTACGATATCTTTGTAAATTACCAAGTTTGCCATTTTTAAAGCACTCATTAAGACCCCTAGCAAGGGCTTGTGCTATGATACTAGTCTGATGCTCCTGAAAACCAATATCAGCTGTTTCTCTTATCCATTCATCTACTGGGGCTCCTTGAGCTTTCAATGGTCTAATTGCCCTTTGACATTCAGCATTTGCATTTTCATATGCCAAGGCATTTATCAAGTCCTGTCTGGCATCAGGGTTATCTACATCTCTCTCCACAGCTGAAGTCAATCTCCCTAAAAAGTCTGAGAAGGTTTCCTGAGGACCTTGTATTATCTTGGTAAATGCAGGTAAACTTTTCCCAGCCTCAGCAACCATATCCCAGGCTCTCAGAGCTGGAACATGACATTGTTCTATCACCACATCTTCAAATTGAGTCTGTAACCATATGTCAGCATAAGGTCCCTCACCAAGCATTTGGTGGGTTGTGACATTTATTCCCCTTGCCATATTGTGTTGCTCTAATTTTGTGGCTTCGTGTCGCCACCATGATAACCATTGCAATTGCTGGCTACCTTCTAGCACAGCTGATATCAGTCCCTTCCAATCTTGGGGAATGATTCTATTTTGTATAGCCCAATTATTTAACATTTGTTTAAGGAATGATGAATGCATTCCATAAGAGACAATAGACTCCTTAAATCTTTTTAAATCCAAAATGTCTATTGGATGCCATGTTAATTCCTGATAGATTTGACCATTATTATTATCAGGCCTACTTTGAAACATAACTAGAAAAGCTGATGGTGATTGTGTAGTACCACACAGCTCTTCTGGGGGCACACTTGGTTCCACATTAGCACCATTACCTACCTGGTTCTCTACTGGTACATGTGGAAGGTGTGGAGACCTAGCTAGGAAAGAACTTGGCATTTTCTCAGTTCCATTCACCTGCCCTGTCAGTATTTTCTTAAGCTCCTCAATCTGCATTTCCATACTTTTTAGTTGTGTAACAAACTTCTTTCTTATGACAAACCAATAAAAGAAAAAAAAAGCAAACAGCATAAAACATCTGGTCTGATTGAAAAACAGTATAGAGGTCAGCAGTAACCATTGCCATGTGGTCAACAACCAGTGTCATACTTTCAAAATCTGCAGTTTTCTCTATAGTTTTGAAAATAAAATTGCCCATACTGCCTTACCACTTTGAGTGCCACCTGAAACTGAAAATTAATTAATTATTGTAGTTATTAGTAAATATAGACTGTAAGATTAGGCTGATGGAGTAGCTGGCAGCTTGGTAGAGGAGCAGGCTGCCTGTCCCAAGTGCGTTAATCAGTTGCCTAACTTATTGTGGAGAAAGAGCCCTGGGACCAAGGGTGGCCTACACCACCTGTCACCTAAACTATGTTAATTAATATAAGTTGTTGTATTAGGCCGGTAGAATTACCAGCAGCTTAGTGGGAGATTTGCCTGGGCTCAAGGGGAGTCCGGAAGTCTGGAAGTCCAATGGCCCAGGACTATTTGGACTTAGAGCCTATAAGCTGCCACAGTCTTTTCTACAATAATTAAACACACCAAGACCTTTTAATGTTTTAACACTTAGCCCTTAGCTGTGCAAACTCTCAGTTAGCTACTCTAAGTTAACCTGGATCACCTAATTACAAACCGCCATGTGCCTGCGATTACCTTCCAGCCTTCTCAAGAAGTCTTACTCCTTCTGTGTCCTGGCAGAAAGAGCTTCTCTGTGTGTGCTCAGGATTCCTGTTTAATCTCAGGAAGTCCTGCTTTCCTATAATCTTTCTGCCCAACTAACTGGCCATAAGCAACTTTTATTAACCAATCAAGAGAATGTCTCAGAAGGGGCGATAACCAGATTTCAGCATTGAATTCAACCTATCAAAAGCAATGATATTTGACCTTCCCTCAACAGGTAATGCTGTACTGTCAGACATAAATGTTGCTACATGGTGTATCATAAGCTATAAGATATAAATATTTGTACATCGTCATGAGTGTTATGTAATTTTTTTTCTTTTTCTTTCTTTTTTTTTTTTTCAAGACTGGATTTCTCTGTGTAGCCCTGGCTGTCCTGAACTCACTCACTAGACCATGTTGGGCTTGAACTCACAGAGATCCTACCTGCCTCTGCCTCCTGAGTACTGGGATTAAAACCATGCACCGCCACTCTTGGGATGTTATGTAAATTTGATAGCATGAGTGAGAGAAATTTGCAATATATGAGGAAATAATCTATGGTTAACTTCTATACATATGTAAAATCCTTAATCACTTAGAAAAAAGAAATTTCTAATAAGTAGTAACTATAGAAATTTGTAATATATGAAGAAAATAATCTACAGATACCTTATATACATGTATAAAATCCCTAGTCACTTAGAATATACACATTTCCAATAAGAAGCAACTATAGAAATTCATCTTAATTTTGCATAGAAATGATGAAAGAAAGAGTGCAAAGTATAATATTTGTAACTAGAGAGAATTATCTTCAAGGTCAAATGTGAGTTAAAAATAACAGTTAAAGGGACATCAAACATTTTGTAGGAAAGAGGAAACAATCCTATATATAACACCATAAATCGAAAATTAAAATAGTATCAGATAAGGTCCACAGTTTTTATAACAATGTATATTTTTCTCTAGTTTAATTAAACATTTTCTTTTATAAAACGTGTGGAACAAAATTGTTATTTTTCTCATCGGTAACACAGGTTACCATTAATCAAACCATTAGCCTTATCAAAATGTGGCAATATCTAATGATTTAATATTTTTTAGTATAATGGTATGACTATTGAGTCATTTCTACCTGACAGTGTAACTACAGGAATAAAGCAACAATATTTTAATGTAATTTGCACTGAAATAAAAATTTTGT
Source organism: Lophiomys imhausi (assembly GCA_907164525.1). NCBI lineage: Eukaryota > Metazoa > Chordata > Mammalia > Rodentia > Muridae > Lophiomys > Lophiomys imhausi. Next base: position 1,421,549 of record CAJQZJ010010085.1, on the reverse strand, counting down.
ATTTTATTTTTTTGTTAAAGTTAAACATGCTTTATTTTACTTTGCATTTATTATTACAGAGTTTCAGAAGAGATGTCCAGTTGCCTTTTTACTATTGATGTCATTTAAATGTGGATTAACCATTCTTGACAACACCAATACATAAAATTGCAAGAAAATGTATTTAGCATGTTTTCAGTTTTCAATAGAAAACTTATTGAAGCAAAGATTAATGTTCTTATAGACACATTTATTGAAATTTTCTTTCAGTTTCCTAAATAGAGTCTATTTCATCACTGAAACTATTTCATTCTGTGATTATTTTCAGTTACATGCAATGTGTTGGCAGGCACGATTAAGTTAAGAGACCTGACAAGAATAGTTCAATCCTTACTATATTAGTGATTCTGATGAAACAGCTAAACATCTTAGAAAGGGGAAGCAATGTATCCTAGAGACAAGACATGTCACAGTACAAACACTAAGATTTTAAAGTACTTTGCTGTTGATTTTAAGAAGGAAAAAGAGCAAGGTTGTATGGATTATAGAGCTAAGATCCAAAGGAGAGATGCGGCACCAGAAAGTTGTTCCCCTCAGATTCTACAAAGATAGCTTATCTTTGTTCTGCTCAGTTACTACAGGGCTTGTGAGCTCAGAATTGTAAGAAGTTATTTTGTTGTTGTTGTTATTTAAGCATGTGAGAATTGTTACAGGGGAAAGAGTTAACAGATAAAGGACACTTGCAAACAGTTTTTTTTATCATTTTTTTATAATTTATTTTTTATTTCTTCAAGTTACATCTCAATAACAATCCCCTCCCTACACCCCCCTCCAGTCCCACCCTTCTACCCTCTTCCCCCTCAAACCCCCATCCTCTACCTTTTTTATTTTTTTTTTAGTTTAAGGTATATCTTTTTCTCTCCAACAGCTCCCCCTTTCAGTCCAACAAATGGTTCTTTCTCTTATAACAATAAATACAATACAAAACAACAGAAATAAATAGGCCACAATTATGAGAGTTATATGGATTAGCATACCTTCCCAATGTCCAGTCCATATGTATTTGGTGCCTGAATTTAACATTCTACTATCTATCCATCTCTATGAGTTTAAAGTTCTATATCTAACTGGATCTAAGAAGATGTTTTCAAAATTGTGATGCAAGTTAGTAAACAGTTTTTATATACAGTAAATATTTTACTTATATATATGCAGATTTTTATTGCTATACTTGAATTCAGTTTTTGGCAGAAATAAGATTTAACTTTCAGTAGTGACTTTATATAATTTTACCTGACCCATCTGATCCTGCATTCTACTTAGATTCTTGCACTTAAAGAAGTAGGTCTATGTAGAATTGTCCCATGACTATTCCTCAATGGAAGAGCATGATGATCTCAGTACCTCAAATGACATTTCATGCTGGGAAAGATGTGGAATAATGGGACCACTCATCCATTGCTCTTGGCACCTATACAGCCATTGTGGAAGTCAGTATGGTTGTTCCTCAGAAAGTTAGGAATTAATGTACCTCAAGATCCCACTATTCCATTGACTGGTATATATGTAAAAGGATGCTTCATCCTACCATAAGGACATTTGCTCAACCAAGTTCATTGCTCCTGTATTCATAATAGCCTGAAATTGGCAACCATATAGACATCACTCATCAGATGAATGCATAAAGAAAATGTATATTTGAAGATTGTAGCTTTTAAAAAAATAATATCATGAAATGTACAGGCAAATTTATGGATTAGAAATGAGTGATGTAACTCAGATCCAGAAAGACAAATATAGTATTATTCAGTTATATGAACTTATTAGCCAATAAATAATGATAGCTAAGCTATAACACAATGTCCCAGAGGAGTCATGGATAGAGACTAGGTGAGATACATGAATCTCCATAGGAGAAAGAAATATAATATATTTTATGGGTACACTGGGAAAAGGAATGATGGTAAATATAGGACTGGATGGAGAAAGGGAGGTAAAAAGGTGATGTAGAAGGGAATGTGGGAGAGACAGCTAAAACTTAGGGGCATTTGATGGGTGGTGTAGAAACCCAGTGCAGTTAAAACTTCCTAAACTTCTGAAGGTGGTCCTAATGAAGTCTCCAAAATGAGGGACAGGAGTCCCAAATGGCCATCTCTTGCCACCAAATGAAACACTCAGCATGGGCTTAGGCAAGGCCCACCTACCCTATAGAGCTAATTCCTGGACAGTCAAGGATAAACAGTGAAACCCTAACTAGAAAAAATAAAATAAAAAAACAAACCTACAACAACAGCAACAAAAATACTCAATATGGGACTGGGCAACATCCAATTGAATTGTTGGCCAAAGGGGCCCCCTGAAAATCCCCGAAAATACAGACTGTTTCCAAAATAATAAGTTGCTCTCCACAAACAAATGGCAAGGCCCCATTGCTGAACATAGCACCCACAAAGCTCCTTAAACATGGACAAGTTCAATTGGTGCCTATATAGAACCATTATCTCTCTCTTCTAGTGTCTTTATTAAGGGAAACTCTGCAGACTACCTAAAGAGAAATGAAAACACTAACAGAGCCACAAAACCTTTGATCTACAATCTTTCCTGACTGGAAAAATATGCTAGGGCAATAATGGCACAAAATTTGTGGGAGCAACTAACCAATACATGATTTGACATAAAGCCCACTCCACAAGATTGACCCCATACCTAGGTAATTAAGAACCAGAGATCAGAAAGCCCAGAGACCTAGGGTAAAACCAAATACACCTGGACTGAAATTAGTCACAATAAAATTATTCTTAATGAATAATTTAAAATTATTCTGCTAAACTCTCATCAGTGTCTTATTGAACCATAATGAGATAGAAACAAATACCAAGACCCAGTTCCAGTAATTACACACACATAGACACCTTGGAACAAACTACTCTAAATAAGACATCTCCTGAAAGAGGAGGTAGAGAGAGTGTAAAAGCCAGAAGGAACGGGGGATACCAGGAGAACAAGGTCTCCTAAGTCAACTGAGTAAAGTTCTTATGAACCCACAGAAACTGATGCAGAAGCATAGGTCTAACACAGTTCTGCCACAAGGTCTTCTAAGTACATAATATAGTTACAGATTAGTAATTTTATGGGACTCAGTGTGTGAACAAGTGGGTCTCTGATTCTAGTGCCTTCTCCTAGGGCTCTTTTCCTTATGTTGATTTGCCTTGTTGAACTTCATTGTGATGCTTTTTATTTTATCGTATATTTTATTTCATTAAGAAAAATCACATAAGTATCAAGCACCAGCCAATAATATCTAGCACATGAGGAAAATGATTTACAAATAAAGATCTGTAAAACTTCTGCCTTTTTTATGAGAGAAACTGTATTTGGGTTCCACATGTGTGCAGGAGACAGTTTTGTATATCAGTGCACAGATGAGCACATGATCCTGCAGTGCCATTTGCTGTTCAGGACATTGACAGAGAAACAGGTCTTTGTTGTAACTGAGTTTCTGGTAGACTCAGACACAAACGTAGAGCCTGGGTATTTGCTACTACCAGAAATGAACAAAAAAAAAATTAAATAAAAAATGACAAACAATAGAATTTATTATTGATAAGAAAAGATATTAGTGGACCATATAAGACAAGATTTAATTCTTAGTTATTTATGCATCCAGTTGAATACAACATTTGATTGTAGCATAACAAAATAAAAATGCAAACATCTCACATAGAAAACTCATGCATTAAACATTAGAATTACCTTTCAATTGGTTACCGAAAATATTATTTAAAAATAGATTAAATGATGGTAATAGATTTGATATTGTTCTTGTGCAACCACTCAATTTTGGAGATCAAGGATTAAATGAAAACTCAAGTCTGTGATGCCTAAGTTATAGAGTGTCTTCATAATCATCCTTAAAAATATTATATTCATGCCAAAGACTTGTTTTAATTTTTAAAATCCAGTTTTCTTCAAAATTAGACAGATTGGGAAGGTATTAGTTAGAGGTAGCTTTAGAGTAAAGAGAAGGTCTAACCAATTCTTGTGAGTACCTGGCTAAAATAAAACAACATTCTCTTTGCACTCTTAAAAAAAAAATCTATCTACCAGTAATTTTCAAAGAACCTCCTTTTTTAAGACACTAATAGATGCTTGGGATAGCAGTAATTATAGGAATAAATAGATGATATGTTGAGGCATATAGACACATTAAATTATAGCCTGTCACAAATTATAAAATCCTGAGCCAAGAACTAAATATCTGCATTCAGATTTTTCCAATAATGCTTCATGTAATATGAAAATCAGCTTTTCTTAAATGTGCCATTTACTAATCATGATGTTTAACACAATTAACAAAACTCAGATAAAAAAGATTGTTCATGTTGTCCCTCATGTTTGAATCTAGTCTTTGAAAGAGTTGAGAAAATATTACAATGCAGCAGGAGGCTCAGAAGCAGCAGTTTGGAGAACTAAGAGATGGGTAAGGGGTTAATATGATCAAATATACTTTATTCCAATCCATATAAGATTATCCAGTGTTCATGTCGACTGGTCAGAATAATTTTTAATTACTATATAAAATATCACATAAATTTAAATAAACAGTCATTCATTGAATTTGTAATCATCCTGAAATTGTCTTTCAAACATGTAAAATTATTGACTATAAAGTGCGGTATTAGAGAAAGTTAGTTTTTTAAATTATAATATGAAGTCCACTTTATTATTTTCCCTATATCTACCTTTAAGTCATAATCCAATAATTAATATTTAAAAGTGATTTTTTCAGAAAGACCATTGTCTGTCTCCTAATGGTAACATCTATATTATAACAGAGCTAATATTAATATATAAAATGTTCCCACCTTCATGGGATAGGGACAGGGGAAGAGAAAAAAGAAAGTAGTGGGTTAGGTTAATCAAAGCCAAAAATGTATGAAAAACTTCTATGGAAATCTATGATTTTTATAATTAACATATAAGTATTATACATGGAGTTAGAACACATTTTATTAAATGAACATCTCCATGCTAGACAAGGGATAACTCTCTACAAGTTATTTGTCAGTGATACACCAGAGGCCTTCCAAACAAAAAGCTAAAGTCATTTTTCTTCATTCTGCAATCAAATTAAAACTTTATAGGCTATTGTTGTAGCCATTGATTGCACCAAGAGGTGAAAAGTAAGTTCTTGTTGCAATACTGAAAAATTGCCGAAAGGGTTAAATGGGGGATTTGGAGGGAAATGGGCGAAATGATATAATTATGTTTTAATCTCAAAAATTACCAGAAATAGTTTTAAAAGACCCTATTGTGTTGATGTACTACGGGTCTTTTTAAATTCATTCTTCCATTGAGGGACATCTGGGTTGTTTCCAATATCTAGCTATTTCAAAAAAGGCTAATATGAACATAGATAGGGAAACTTCCTTGTGATTTGGTGAGGAATCATTTGGATGTATATGCAGAAGTGGTATGGCTGGGTCCCAAGGAAGAGCTATTCCAAGTTTTCTAAGATATTGCCAGACTGACCTCCATTGTGGTTGCACCTACACAAAGGAATACTACTCAGCTATCAGAAACAACGAAATCATGCAATTTGTAGACAAATAGATGGAGCTAGAGAAACTCATCCTGAGTGAGCTAACCCAGACTCAGAAGGATGCACATGACATCTATCCACTTATAATGGGATTTTAGCCATATGGTACAGGATAAATATACTACAGCCAATGCACCAAAGGGAACATGAACAAAGACTTTTATCCCTGTGATGAGACACTTTGTCCTAGTGGTGATGCCTTGTAGGCCCCCAGTGTATGAGGAGGCTCTTGGCCCTCATATGACTGCTGAACTGGGGTTGGGGACCATTATGTCGGGACATTCCACTCCAGAAGAGTGTGATGGAAGTGATAGGGATTAGAGGGTGGGAGGGCAGGACTGGGATGGGTGGAAAGAGGACCCTGTGATGGAGATGTAACCTGAAGTAATAAAAAAATATTTTAAAAGGCCCTATTGCTAATAACAAAATTCACTTTGGTTGCAAGACATATCAAAATAAAAATGTAACTGAGGTGGAAACCTATTACTTTCAGGATAGCTTTCAGTTTCTCAAGTTGCTATTCACAGCACTAGGAGAGAAAAACTTCAATGATTTTAAACATGGATGCACTGTTAATGTTAAAATATGGGTCAAAAAGGCAGGATGTGACTACTTTTACAATAGTGTCAGGAAGGTAAGACAGCTATCCAACTACTGTACAATTAGATCTGAATTGTGTACCATAAGAAGAAATGCATAATTTGTGCAATAAATTGAGTCAAAGGTCCATAGCTCAAAAAGTTATAGCCTCAATAGTGTAGTTAGTCTGTTTGCTTGGCTAAGTGTGATTACTGCCAAATATTGTTTATACCATAGATTTATTTTGCTTTCTATCTTCAGCAGAGAAGTCCTTTTTAGCAGTATGAAGCAAAGACTTATAACTTGTAAAACACTTTAAAAAACACTGTTCACTGCATAGCTGCAAGTGTGGTATGTATATATAATACACCCCAATCCTGAGGCTCTAGAACATTGAAGAAGGACAGAAAATAAGGTAAGAGCATGGAGAGAGATGCTTTAAAATTGGACATGACCTAGCCATTGCATTCGTAAACTCTCCAAAGTTAATGGTTTCTGCACAAGATCAAGACAACAGTATCAGTCATCATTATTATATACGGCACTAATTTGATTCAGTGGGTTAGTAAACAAAGAAAAAAATGTAACAAAAGAGATCCTTGAAGGTAGGAGGGAGATATATTAGGAGAGTTAGAAGTGGTTATGCTCAAGACACATCGTATAAAGGAATAAATAAAAGTTATTCTAAAATGAAAAGAAATTAATATGAGCTGGTAAGAACAATATTGGAAGGGAATATATTTTAAAGTTAAGTTCTTTGAACTTTATAGTTTTAGAATATGCTCTTCAAAATGCAGAGCATACCAAAAAAATTGTATTACTTAAAATGTTTATATATATTTGATATGTGAAGAAGATTCATGGGTAATTTAGGAATTGGGACCACATTCATTCATTTCTTCAGCAGCAAACAGTATTTCCATCAGATTCTACATAAGTTTTCTGTATGTCCCACTAGAACCAAGTAGATTTATCAAATAAAGTATTTCTTGAAAACATTTTATTTTATTTATGATAATACAGCTTCAACTTTAAAATTAGTCTTATAACTTTATTGTAAAATTTATTTACAATTGCTGCTTAATCACATTTAGAGATTAAATACTATATCTTGTTTTATTCTTGGATGAGTTGCTCTGGATGCTGGCAGGTACCAATAGCTACCTTTGAACTCATTTTTCTTTACAACAACCTACAATTTATTCATATAGTACTTGGAATCAGCTAATTCATCTCAGAGTTAAACCATCACTAGGAACATTGATTGTCTAGGTAGAAAAATTGTATCAGTGCACTTTCAGTGTTGTAAAACAAACAATAAAACAAAATATGAAAATCTTGCCACCTGTCCAGAGAAAAGTTACCTCGTGGTTTGGTGAGGAATCATTTGGATGTATACTCAGAAGTGGTATGGCTGGGTCGTAAGGTAGAGCTATTCCAAGTTTTCTAAGATATTGCCAGACTGATTTCCATAGTGGTTGTGGAAGTTTGCACTCCCAAGAGCAATAGAGGAGTGTTCTGCTTTCTTCAAAATCTCACCAGCAGGTGCTGTCATTATAATTTTTTATCATAGCCATTCTGACAGGTGTGAGATGGAATCTCAGAGTCCTCTTGAGTTGCATTTCTCTGATGACTAAGGATGCTGAGCATTTCTTCAAGTGTCTCTCAGCCATTAGAGATTCCTCTTTTGTGAATTCTTGGTTTAGCTCTGTTTCCCATTTTTTGATTGGATTATTTGGTTTCTTTATGTTTAATTTTTGAGTTCATTATAAATTATGGATATTACCCTCTGTCTGATGTGGGGTTGGTAAAGATCTTTTCCAAATCTGTAGGTTGCCATTTTGTACTAATGAAAGTGCCCTATGCCTTACAGGAGCTTTTTAGTTTCATGAGGTTCCATTTATTGATTGTTGGTCTTAGAGCCTGAGCTATTGGTCTTCTGTTCAGGAACTTTTCAAATATACCAATGAGTTCGAGATGTTTCCCCACTTTCTTTTCTATTAGACTTAGTGTGTCCAGTTTTATGTTAAGGTTTTTGATACACTTGGATTTAAGTTTTGTACACGGTGATACAAATAGGGGTCTAAATTTGATCTTTTACATGTCAACATCTAGTTGGACCAGCACCATGTGTTGAAGATTTTGTCTTTTTTCCATTGTACGGTTTTGGCTTCTTTGTCAAATATTAAGTGACCATAGGTGTGTGGGTTATTTCTGGGTCTTCAATTCAATTCCATTGATCAACTGGTCTATTTCTATACCATTACCATGCTGTTTTTATTAGTATTGCTATGTAGTATAGCTTGAAATGTGGGATTGTGATACCTCCAGATGTTTTTTTTTTTTTATTGTGCCAGATTGATTTAAGTATTCTTTTTGTTGTTGTTGTTGTTATTCCATATGAAGTTGGGAATTATTTTTTCCAGGTCTGTAAAGAATTGTGTTGGTAGATGGCTCTCAACCAAAACTTGGTAGCAGGGAAGTCGACAGCCTAACTCTGCCAAGACAGGGTAGGTAAGCCCTTCATAATCCCTGCTCTACAACAAATGTCTGTCATAGAAACAGGACCCAAAGGCTGAAGACTGATGCAGGAATGTATGGAGAGAAATTGGAACTGTCCAGGTAGTCATTGGTATGTTCTTTCTTAGTTTTGGAAGCTGCAGGCCCTGCACTTCCTATATAAGCAAATATATTTATCCCTCTCAGGTCTGTGAGGTGGTTGAAGAGTAGACAGCTAGAGTCTCATAGTTAAATTTTGAGTTGTTTAGGAATCAAGAGGGTGTTATAGAACTAAGAAGATACTCTTAAAAGTGTGTTGCAAGTTAGTATGAATGTTGAGTCAGATATAGACCTTTAAACTCAAGGAGATGGTTAGATAGTAGAATGTTAAAGTCAGGGGCCAAATATGTATAAACTGGACATTGGGAAGGTATACTGGGCCATTTAACTCTCATAAATGTGGCATATTTATATCTATTGTTTTGTATAATACTTACTGTAATAAGAGAGGGAACCATCTGTTGGACTGAAAGGGGAAACTTCTGGGGGGAAGAGGGTGGTAGGGCGGGATAGGAAGGGGGAATAGGGAGGGGTTTGTTACTGAGATGTAACTTGAAGAAAAAAAATAAAGTATTTAAAAAAAATTGTGGTAAATGTACACAATGGAATACTACTCAGCTATCAGAAACAATGAAATCATGCAATTTGCAGCCAAAATGGATGGAACTAGAGAAGCTCATCCTGAGTGAGCTAACCCAGACTCAGAAGGATACACATGGCATCTATTCACTCTAGTACAAGATAACTATAGTACAACAAATGCACTGAAGGGAACATGAACATAGACATTTTTTCTTTCCTGTCAATGAGACCCTTTGCCCTAGTGGTGCTGCCTTGTAGGCCCCCAGTGCATGAGGAGGCTCTTGGCCCTCATAAGACTGCTGAACTGGGGTGTAAGACTGTTAGGTAGGGACACTCTACTCCAGAGGAGTGGGATGGATGGAATAGGGGGTAGAGGGTGGGAGGGTGAGACTGAGATGGGTGAAAAGAGGACACTGTGATGGAGATGTAACCTGAAGTAATAAATAAATATTAATGAAAAAAAGAATTGTGTTGGTATTTTGATGGAAATTTCATTGAAAGTGTATATTGCTTTTGGCAGGATGGCCATTTTCATTGTGTTGATTTTACCTATCCATGAGCATGGGAGTCTTTCCATGTTCTGATGTCCTCATCAATTTCTTTCTTCAAGAACTTGAAGTTCTTGTCATACAGGTCTTTCACTTGCTTGGTTAGAGTTACCCCCAGGTATTTTATATTGTTTGTGGCTATTATGAAGAGTGTTGTTTTCCTAATTTATTTCTCAGCACATTTATCTTTTGTATAAAGAAGGGTTTCCTATTTTTTGAATTAATTTTGTATCCAGCCACCTTGCTGAAGGCGTTTATCAGTTGTAGGTGTTCTCTGGTGGAGTTTTGAGGATCACTTATGTATACTTTCATATCATCTGCAAATAGAGGTATTTTGACTTCTTCCTCTCCAAATTAAATCCCCTGATCTCCTTTTGTTGTCTTATTGTTCTAGCAATAACTTTAAGTACTATGTTGAAGAGATGGTGAAAGTGGGCATCCTTGTCTTGTCCCTGAGTTTAGATGAAATGCTTTAAGTTTCCCTCCATTTAATTTGATGTTGGCTACTGGCTTGTTGTATATCACCTTTAATGTTTCTAGGTATGGTCCTTGTATGCCAGTTCTCTCCAGGACTTTCAGCATGAAGGGGTGTTGGATTTTGTCAAATGCTTTGTCAGCATCTAGCAAGATGATCATGTGGTTTTCTTATTTCAGCTTTTTTATATGGTGAATTACATTGATGTATTTTCATATGTTGAACCATCCATGCATTCCTGGGATAAAGCCTACTTGATTATGGTGTATGATACTTTTAATATGTTCTTGGATTTGGTTTGCCAGTATTTTATTAAGTATTTTTTCGGTCTATGTTCATGAGGTAAATTGGTCTGAAGATCTCTTTCTTTTTTTTAGGTCTTTGTGTGGTTTAGGTATCAGGGTGACTGTGGCCTCATAGGATGAGTTTGGCAGTGTTCTTTTTGTTTCTATTTTGTGGAAGAGTTCTATTAGCTCTTCTTTGAAGGTCTGGTAGAATTCTGTGCTGAAACTATCTGGCCCTGGTGTTTTTTTTTTTTTTTTTTGGTTGGGAGACTTTTAATGACTTTTTATATTTCCTTAGGGATTAAAGGGCTGTTTAATCTGTTAACCTGATCTTGATTTAACTTTGGTATGTGGAATCTATCAAGAAAATTGTCCATTTCACTTAGGTTTTCAAATTTTCTGGAGTACATGTTTTTAAAGTAAGTCCTAAAGTTTCTTTGGATTTAATCAATGTCTTTTGTTATTTCTCCCTTTTAATTTCTGATTTTGTTGATTTTGTTATTTTCCCTCTGCCTTCTTGTCAGTTTGGCTATGAGTTTGTCTATTTTTTTTTTCTCAAAAACCAAATCTTGGTTTCATTGATTCTTTGTAACTTTTTTTTTTTGTTCCTTATTTGTTAATTTCAGCCCTATGTTTGATGATTTCCTACCTTCTGCTCCTCTTGAGAGTGTTTGCTTCTTTTTTTTCCAGTTCTTCCAGTTCTGCTGTCAATTTGCCTATATGTGTTGTGACAATTTTATTTTTAAAGGCACTTAGTGCTATAATCTTTCCTAATAGCACTGCTTTCATTATGTCACATACATTTGGGTATGTTGTGCCTTCATTTTCGTTGTATTTTAAGAAGTCTTTGATTTACTTCCTTCTTTATTTCTTCCCTGACCTAGTAGTCATTGAGTAGAGAGTTGTTCAGTTTCCATGAATTGTGTGTTTCTGTTATTTCTGTTGTTGTTGAAGTCAAGCTTTATTCTATGGTGTTCTGATAAGATACAAGGGGTTATTTCAATTTTCTTGTATCTATTGAGGCTTGCTTTATGTTTGACTATATGGTTGATTTTGAGAAGGTTCCATGAGGTGTTCAGAAGAATGTGTATTCTTTTGTGTTTGTGTTAAACGTTCTGTAGCTATCTATTAGGACCATTTGGTTCATGATTTCTGTTAGTCTCATTATTTCTCTGTTTTGTTTCTGTCTCAATGACCTGTCCATTGTTATGAGTGGGGTTATGTAGTCTCCCACTACTAATGTGTGGGAATAGATATGTGTTTAAAGCTTTAGAACAGTTTCTTTTATAAATGTGAGTGTCCTTTTTATTTTGGGCATAGATATTCAGTATTGAGGTGTCATCCTGATGAATTTTTTCTTTAATGATTTATGTAGTGGCCTTCTCTATCTTTTTTGATTAACTTCAGTTGAAAGTCTATTTTATTTGATATTAGGATGGCTACTCCAGTTTGCTTCCTGGGTTCATTCCTTGGAAAAATATTCCCAGCCCTTTACTTTGTGGTAGAGATTATATTTGTTAGTGAGATGCATTTCCTATATGCAACAAACTGATAGGTCTTGTTTAAGGATATGTTCTATAAAGCTGTGTCTTTTTATTGGGGAGTTGAGTCCATTGATGTTGAAGGATATTAATGAGCAAAGATTGTTCTTTAGTGTTACTTTGATGTTAAATGGTAGTTGTGTGTTTCTTATGGTTTAGCTGCAGTGGAGCTTTTTGCTTCCTCTGTTTTCTTGGGTGCAGTCATCTTCAGTGGATTGGAATTTTCCTTCTAGACTCTTCTGTAGGGGTGGATTTGTGGGTAGATACTGTTTAAATTTGGTTTTGTCATGGAGTATCTGTTTTCTCCATCTATGTTGGTAGAGAGTTTTTCTGGGTATAGTAATGTGGCCTGGCACCTATATTCTGTTAGGGCTTGTAGGATGTCTGCCCAGGCCCTTCTGCTTTTAAAGTTTCTGAGGAGAAGTCATGTGTATCTGATGGGTCTTCCATTATATATTACTGGACTTTTTATTTTACAGCTTTTAATATTCTTTATTCTGTACATTTGGAGTTTCAATTATTATGTGGCAAGAGGAATTTCTTTTCTGGTCTAACTTGTTTGGTGTTTTGTATGCCTCTAGGAATTTTATCAGTATCTCTTTCTTTAAGTTTGGGAAGTTTTCTTCTATGATTTCGTTGAAGATATCTCCTGGACCTTGGAGTTGGGAGTCTTCTCTTTCCCCTATGTGTAAAAAATAAAAATTAATTACATTACGTTGGGTGTCATTTGTAGAAATAATTAGTTAAATTGTTTAACCATATTTAGATTACTGTTAATTTGTTAGGTGGCGGCTAATTCTTAACCCACCATTATAAATGAATATACACAGACCCGGGTTGATTTTAACAAGCCTTGGTCTGGATTGAGCAATCTTGGCCCATCTAAGCTAGCTCATGATTCTATTGCCCAAATATGACCCCATATATACATACGTCCCCTTGGACTGCCATTCTCCACAATATGCCGATGTTCCTGGCCATGTGGAATGAGGTTCTTTTTCTAACCCATGGTGTGTGCTTCCTTCTTCCTTCTTCTTGCTGTTCCTGGGTGGAATCAATTAATCCTCTGTCTAGAGCACAGGCTTCCTGTTCTAATCTCAGGAAGTCCCACCTTTCTCTGTCTTTGCCCAGTCTCAGGCCTCAGCATTTTATTTAACCAATCAGAATCAACATAAGTAACAGACAGCAAACAGAGCCAATTAACATTTAGAATGCTTAACACTACCCCAGCATCTATGCCTATAATTCTTAGGTTTTTTTTCTTTGCATTGAGTCCTTGATTTCTTGAATGTTGTGGGTGAGAACTTTTTTAGATTTCTTTTTTTTTTTTTTTTTGGTTGTTGTACTGATTTCTTCAATCAAATCTTCCACACCTGAGATTTTTGTCTTCCATCTCTTGTATCCTATTGTCGATACTCAGTCTGTAGTTCCTGTTCTCTTCCCTTCATATTCCACCTCCAGGATTATCTCTGCTTATGTGTGTGTGTGTTTTTTTTTTAATTTCTTCCACCTCTAATTTAAGTTTTGAACAATTTTACCAATTTTATATGTTTCCTGCTCCAATTTGCTTGTCTTGATCAGCTTATCTTTCAAATATTTCAACTTTTTCATTGCCTTGTCTCTTTTCCATTCATGTTGGGCTGAGTTGAATTGGAGGTCTCTAATCGTATTTTCTATTGCTTTCATTTGTAAAATTGCAGTTTCTTTATATTCTTTCAGGGATTAAATTTCTTCTTTTAGGGACTCTATCATTTTCCTAAGTATTAGTTTGTCATCATTTTCATATTTTTCAGCTGTGGTGCGATGTTCAGGACTTGCTGTGTTAACCTCGCTGAATTTTGTTAGAGTCATATTTCCCTGATTTTTGTTAGTTTTGTTCTTTTGCTGACCTTTAACCATCTGTTTTTTCTTAGTTGATTGTTCCTGATGTCTTCTGACCTGGTGTCAAGGAGGGAACTTTGGTGTATAGTCCTTATAGTCTTGGTGGTCTGTGTCTCAACACAAGCTGGATGATATTTTGAGAAGGGTTCTCACTCTCAGTGGGCCCCTGAAGCTCACCCATTCCCATTCCCATTATGTTTTAACTGGGAACTCAGGTTGGGGACTGGATGGGAAGCGCTATTGCAGCTTGCAGAGACTTGGGTTTTAGTACATCTTTCTAGTGATGTCGTTGGGGCTCTGAGGATCACAGATAGTAGGTTAGAGCAGACAATCTCCCGCTGCTCATGTATCTTGTCATAGGGTCAGGTCTGTGATCACAGTCCCTCCAGATGGCTTCTTCTAGGTGGTCCCCAGGGCACCCCTGTGCCTCTTGGCCTTCAGCAGTAAGCCCTTGTAGTCTGAATCACTCAGGTAGTGCCCAAAGGCCAAAAACTCACTGTCCCTGTGCTGTGGTTGTAGATGCTGAAGACAGAGTATCTTGCTGAGAAAGGGCAAGGTGCACTGGCTCCAATATGAATACCCCACCCCATCTTCTGGGTTTGGACTCAGTGGAGATCTGCAACCTTTTACACCGACCACCCGCCTTTCCACTAGCTATGCCCTTACTGTTTCGGTGGCACTGCTGCGCTCTCTTGGGTTCTGGAGTGATTGTGTGGAAGTTGGGCACTCAGAAGGCCAGAAGGTACTTCTATCTGGCAGTTGCGGCTGCCTGCCAAGACCCTGCAGTGATCAGACCCGTGCATTGGTGCAGGAAGAGCAGTCCTTTGCCCTGTCTGGGTGCAATGTTCTTCCACATGATTGTATATCCAGTAGAGGGACCTGTATGTCCAACACCTTTCTGGGTAAATCCAGATATGCTTGCACCCCCCAGATCTCCCTCTGCTGGAGATAAATGGAGGTGGTCCCCAGTTCTCCTGTAGCTCAGAAAGCACTGTGGATTGCCGTCATAATGGTTCGGCCGAGACCAAATCCATTCCTGCAGCTCTACTGCTGGTACTGGAACTCCGGTATGGAAGCTGGGTGCTCTGTAGGCTGGTGAATACCCCTGTCTGGGTTTTGGAGCTACTCGCTGGGTATTTGAGTGGCTTGTGTCCACTTTTGCGGTGGTATCTGCCACCTATATGCTACATCCCACGGCTTGTGTTCCATACCATGCGCCAGCTCCTTCAGCTGGCAGGTCTATTCCCTGAGTCTGATTTTTATTTCTTTTTTTCTTGTATTTTGGAATGTTGAGATCAAGAGAGAAAAAGAACGAAAAGTTTGCTGGTCATATACATGGGAGGATTTTGGAGTAGCTAGAGGGTGAGAAGAACATGGTGAACATATATTGTATGGAAATTTAAATAAAAATAAAAAGTAAACTTTAAACAGCTGATACAAAATGAGGAACAATTTAGAAAATGGAAATGTCTCCATGCTCATGGATTGACATAATTATTATAAAAACGACCATATTACAAATCTCTACTTTCAGATTCAATGCAATATCAATACAAAATTGCCATGATGTTATTCAAATTAATAGTACAAAACAATAACATTGAAGTATAAAAGAGATTGGGTTGCCAAAATAACCATGAGCAAAAAAGAATAATGCTACAGAGATTTTCATAACAAGTTTGACGTTACATTACAGAAGTATAGTAATAAAAATAGTATGATGGAGACTCAAAGTATAGCTGTATATCAATAGAGCATAATAGCATATGTAAATATAAACACATATTATTATAACAATTTGACTTTTGAAAAAATGTTTAAAAAGCATTAGGGAAAAAACTAACCAATTCAACAATTGATGCTGCACAAGCTGTATTTCCGCACATAGAAGAATGCAAATAGATCCATACATATCAATCATCAAGGACTCAGTTCCAAAAGAATCAAAGACTTAAATATAAGGCCTGTTACTCCAAACTGTATAGAAGAGTAAGTGGGGAGTAGTCCTGTTCTAATTGGCACAGGAGAAGTCTTTCTTCACAGAACTTCATTAACACAGGCACTAAGAAAAACAATACATTGGGCCACATAAAATTGAAAAGCTTTTGTATGAGAAACGACACCATCATGTGGACAAAGCAGAAGGCTATATATGAATAGGAAAAAATCTAGAAATGAAAATTTTCAGAATTTGAATAAGAACCACAGGAGTTAATATACAAAGAGTATACAAGATAATGGAAATGATAATCTCATGCACCGAAATCATAATAGGAAAAAATGGATACCCTGTCCAAAAACAAAACAAAACAAAAAAAGGCTAAGTCTTAGAAAAAAATTCTTTCACAAAAATTAGAAAACCTGAGGATCCAAGATGGCAGCATCTTGCACAGATGCTTTTTGTATGCAGGGAAAACAGCTATAACACCACAGAGTTATAAGACGCTGTGAAACAATCTGTGAGGCATAAACCTGCTGGGTTTCACCCAGTGATCCAGGGACTAATAAAGTCCCTGGGTAAAATTATCAGACAGTCAGAAAAACCAACTGGCAGAAACCACAGAAGTAGCAGAGGCCAGGAAAGTAGGAGAATCGTCACCAGGAGAGGACCTGTGGATATGAGCCACTCAAATGCCCAGCGAGCAGCTTCAAACCCAAGACAGGGGTACTCACTACCCTTTTGGGCTCCCAGATTCCACATGGGTATTCTGACACCAGGGGAAGATCAGCAGAACTACGGGAACAGGTATACTCTCAGCGGAGCCATTGTGGACAGGAACCACAGCACACTCTCAGCTGTGGGACAACAGTGGGATCACAGTGGTATATCTCCAGTGGAGCAGCAGTCTGGAACACCCAAGCATATTAGGGCTTGCCCAGAGGGATTTTGGACATACAGGCACCTCTATTGGATTTACAATCACTAGGAAGAACACAGCAACTAGACAAACAGCAGGATACACTTCCATGCCTCCTGACACTAGTGCAGAGAGTTTCAGGCCTTGGTGGGTAGGTTCCCTGAATCCCAGTATCCAGAGGACCCCTGCATAACCCAGAACAAGATCAGCACAGCCACAGGAATGGTGAGATTATAGTGGGCTGAAAGGCGGCTGCTCAGGTTGGAAGGTTCCTGGGAACTCCACCGAGTTCAAGCCCTAGATGTGTTGTGGGGTTAATATTGGACCCCTGAGCCAGTACTGGCTCCTCCGGTGGGAAACCAGATCTTCAGCATCTACAGTTCCACCCCTGGAATAGCGAGTTCTTGGCTTGTGTGCACCTCTGAGTGACTCAGACTACAAGGGCTAGTGCCTAGGGCCAAGAGGCACAGAGGTATGTGCCCTGGGAATCATCTAGGAGGAGCCACCTGAGAGGAACATGACCACTGACCTAAACTTTGGACCAGACAAACCAGCAGCAGGGGACTCTGAAGGCTGGAATAACACATCCAACCTTAACCCTGACCTGAGCTCCCAGTTGGGACACAACTGGAAGATGTGAACTTCAGGGGGCCCACTGAAACATAGCCCACAACAGAAGATTTCACGTAGCTTGTGTTGAGCTACAGACCACCAAGACTATAAAGCCTCTACACCAAAGTTCCATCCTTAGCATCAGGTATAGAAGACACTAGGAACAATCAGCTAAGGACAACCACATGGCTAAAGGTCAGTGAAAAAACAAATCTGGTAAAAGTCAGGGAAATATGACTCCAACAAAATACAGTGATGCTAATACATCAAACCCCGACCATCCAACCACAGCTGAAACACATAAAAATGATGACACATCTATAGTTAGGAAATTGATAGAGTCCTTACAAAAAGAAGTGCAAACTCTGAAAGAATACAAAGAACCTTCAATTTTACAAATGAAAGCAATGGAGAACGCAATTAGAGATCTCCAATCCAACTCACCCAAATATGAATGGGAAAGAGACAAGGCTATGAAAGATCTGAATGAATGGCAGACAAAGTCATCTAAATTGGAGAAGGAAATGTATAAAATGTCTAAAAGGTTTCAAGACTTAAATTGGAAATAGAAGCAATGAAGAGATCACAAGCAGAAACAGTACCAGAGGTGGAAAATCAAGGGAAGAGAACAGGAACTACAGATATGAGTATCAAAAATAGGACACAAGAGATGGAAGACAGAATCTCAGGTGTGGAAGATTTGATAGAAGAAATCAGTAGAACAATCAAAGAAAATGAGAAAGCTAAAAAGATCTCACCCATAACATCCAAGAAATCAAGGACTCAATGAAAAGACGGAACCTAAGAATTATAGGCATAGAGGAAAGAGAAGACTCCCAACTTCAAGGTCCAGGAAACATTTTCAACAAAATCATAGAAGAAAACTTCCCAAACTTAAAGAAAGAGATGCCGATAAAATTCCAAGACGCATACAGAACTCCAAACAGATTAGATCAAAAAAGAAATTCCTCTCGCCACATAATGATTGAACCTCCAAATGTACAGAACAAAGAAAGAATATTAAAAGCTGTAAGAGAAAAAGTCAAGTAACGTATAATGGCAGACCCATCATAATTACACCTGACTTCTCCTCAAGAAGAGCCTGGGCAGACATCCTACAAGCCCTAAGAGAACATAGGTGTCCGGCCAGGCTACTATATCCAGCCAAATTGTCTATCGACATAGGTGGAGAAAATAAGATATTCCAAGATAAAATCAAATTTAAACAGATTCTAACCATAAATGCTGGCCTACAGAAGATCTTAGAGGGAAAATTCCAACCCAGGGAAGATAATTATACCCAATGAAAGAGAGGAAGCAAAAAATTCCACTGCAGCTAAAACAAAAGAAACACACAACCACCACCTACATCAAAACAAAACAAAACAAAAAACCCAAAAACAAAACCAGGAAATAACAACCTTTGGTCATTAATATCCATCAACATCAATCAACTCAATTCCCCAGTAAAAAGACACAGGCTTACAGAATGGATCCATAAACAAGACCCAACATTTTGCTGTATATAAGAAATGCATCTCACTAACAGAGATAGATGCTGCATCAGAGTAAAGAGCTGGTAAAATGTTTTCCAAGCAAATGGGCCCAGGAAGCAAGCTAGAGTAGCCATTCTAATATCAAATAAAATAGACTTTCAACTGAAGTTAACCAAAAAAGATAGGGAAGTGCACTACATACTTGTTAAAGAAATATTTTATCAAGATGATATCTCAATACTGAATATCTACGCCCCCAATACAAGGGCACCCACATTTGTAAAAGAAAGTCTTCTGAAGCTTTAAACTCACATTTGCCTTCACACATTAGTAGTGGGAGTCTTCAACACCCCACTGACAACAATGGACAGGTCATTGAGACAGAAACCAAGCAGCGAAATAATGAGCCTAACAGAAGTCATGAACCAAATTGACCTATCAGACATCCACAGAACGTTTCACCCCAAAACAATAGGATACACCATCTTTTCAGCACCCCATGGAAACTCCTCCAAAACTGACCATATAGTTGGACACAAAGCAAGCCTCAATAGATACAAGAAAATTGAAATAACACTTTTCATCCTGTCAGACCACAAGGGAATGAAGCTGGACTTCAATAATAACAGAAATAATAGAGGGTCTACACATTCATGGAAACTTAACAACTCTTACTGAATGACTACTGGGTCAGGGAAGAAATAAAGAAGGAAATCAAAGATTTCTTAAAATCCAATGACAATGAATCACAAAATACCCAAACCTATGGGACACAATGAAAGCAGTGCTATTAGGAAAGTTCACAGCACTAAGTGCCTTCAAAAAGAAAATTGTAACAACTCATATTCGCAAATTAACAACAGAACTGGAAGAATTGGGAAAAAAGAAGCAACATTACCAAGAGGATCAGAAGGCAGGAAATCATCAAACTTAAGGCTGAAATTAACAACTTAGAAACAAAAAGAATAATACAAAGAATCAATGAAATCCAGAGTTGGTTCTTTGAGAAAATCAACAAAATAGAAAAAAAAAAACCTTAGCCAAATAATCTAAAAGGCAGAGGGAAAAAACACAAATCAACAAATTCAGAAATGAAAAGGGAGAACTAACAACAGACATTGAGGAAATCCAGAGAATCTTTATGTCCTCCTTTAAAAATCTGTACTCCAACATGTTTTAAAACCTAAGTGAAATGGAAATTTTTCTTGATAGATTCCACTTACCAAAGTTAAATCAAGATCTAGTTAATAGATTAAACAGCCCTATAACCCCTAAAGAAATAGAAACAGTCATAAAAAAAAAAAAAAAAAAAAAACTCCCAACCAAAAAAAAGCCCGGGGCCAGATGGTTTCAGCACAGAATTCCACCAGACCTTCAAAGAAAAGTTAATACCAATAGTCTTCAAGGTCTTCCACAAAATAGAATCAGAAGGAACACTGCCAAACTCATTCTATGAGGCCACAGTCACTCTGATTCCTAAACCACACAAAGTCCCAACAAAGAATGAGAACTTCAGACCAATCTCCCTTATGAACATAGATGCAAAAATACTTAACAAAATACCGGCAAACCGAATACAAGAGCACATCAAAATTATCATATACCATGATCAAGTAGGCTTCAACCCAGGAATGCAGGGATGGTTCGACATATAAAAATCCATCAATGTAATCCACCATATAAACAAGCTGAAAGAAAAAAAAAAACTGATTATCTCGATAAAGGCAGAAAAACATCTGACAAGATCCAACACCCCTTCATGCTAAAAGTTCTGGAGAGAATCAGCATACAAGGATCATACCTAGAAATAATAAAGTGATACACAACAAGCCAGTAACGAGCATCAAATCAAATGGAAAGAAACTTAAAGCATTTCCTCTAAACTCAGGGACAAGACAAGGATGCCCACTTTCACCATATCTCTTCAACAGAGAGAGTACTTGACGTTCTTGCTAGAGCAATAAGACAACTAAAGGAGATCAAGGGGATACAAATTAGAAATGAAGAAGTCAAATTATCCCTGTTTGCATACAAAATGATAGTATACATAAGCAACCCCAAAAATTCGACCAGCCAGAGAACTCTTACAGCTGATAAACACCTTTAGCAAGGTGGCTGGATCCAAAATCAATTAAAACAAAAACAAAAACAGAAGCCCTTCCTTATATGAAAAATAAATGGGCTGAGAAAGAAATTAGGGAAACAACACCCTTCACAATAGCCACAAACAATATAAAATACCTGGGGGTAACTCTAACCAAGCAAGTAAAGGACCTATACAACAAGAACTTCAAGCCCTTGAAGAAAGAAATTGAAGAGGCCTTTAGAAGATAGATTTCCCATGTCATGGATAGGTAGGATCAACATAATAAAAATGCCCATCCTACTAAAAGCAATATACAGATTCAATGCAATTCTTATCAAAATACCAACCCGTATGACAATAACTTCAAGTTCTTGAAGAAAGAAATTGAAGAAGACATTAGAAGATGGAAAGATCTTCCATGGTCATGGATAGGTAGGATCAACATAATAAAATGTCCATCTTGCTAAAAGCAAGATACAGATTCAATTCTATTCCTATCAAAATTACCACAATTCTTTATAGACCTGGAAAAAGCAATTCTCAATTTCATATGGAATAACAAAAAACACAGAGTAGCTAAATCAATCTTGTATAAAAACAAACAAATAAAACAAAACAAAAACATCTAGAGCTATCACCATCCCAGATTTCAAGCTGTACTACAGAACAATAGTAATAAAAACAGCATGGTACTGATATAGAAACAGACCAGTGGATCAATTGAATCGAAATGAAGACCCAGAAATGAACCCACACACCTATGGTCACCTAATTTTTGACAAAGAAGCCAAAACCATACAATGAAAAAAGGATAGCATATTCCACAAATGGGGCTGCTCTAACTGGATATAAAAGAATGAAATTAGACCCATACTCATCAGCTTGTACAAAACTTAAGTCCAAGTGGATCAAAGACCTTAACATAAAGTCTGACACATTAAATCTATTAGAAGAGAAAATGGGGAAAACCTTCGAACTCATTGGCACAAGTGACATCTTCCTGAACAGAACACCAACAGCTCAGGCTCTAAGATCAACAATCAAATAGACAGGACTTCATGAAACTGAAAAATTTCTGTAAGGCAAAAGATAATTGTTATTCGAACAAAATGGCAATGTACAGATTGGGAAAAAGTCTTCACCAACTACACATCTGACAGAGGGCTAATATCTAAAATTTACAAAGAACTTGAGTAATTAAATGCCAAGAAACCAAATAATCCAATCAAAAAAGGGAAAAAGAGCTAAACAAATAATTCACAAAGGAGGAAACCCTAATGGCTGAGAGACACTTGAAGAAAAGCTCAGCATCCTTACTCATCAGAGAAATGCAACTGAAGACAACTCTGGGATTCCATCTCTCACCTGTCAGAATGGCTAAGACAAAAACTCAAATGACAGCACATGCTGATGAGGTTGTGGAGAAAGGGGAACACTCCTTCATTGCTGGTGGAAGTGCAAGCTTGTACAACTACTATGGAAATCAGTCTGGAGATATCTCAGAAAATTTGAAATATCTCTACCATACCACTTCTGGTATGCATCCAAATGATTCCTCACCAAACCACAAGAACATCTCTTTATCTATGTTTATAGCAGCTTTATTTGTAATATCTAGAAACTGGAAACAACCCAGATGTCCCTCAACTGAGGAATGGCTAAAAAAAACCTGTGGTACACCTACACAATGGAATACTACTCACCTATCAGAAACATGGAATCATGCAATTTGCAGCCAAATGGATGGAAATAGAGAAGCTCATCCTGAGTGAGCTAACCCAAACCCAGAAGGATGCACATAGAATCTATTCACTTATAATCAGATTTTAGCCATATTGTACAGGATAACTATGCTACAACTAATGCACCAAAGGGAATAGGAACATAGACTTTGTTACCTGTCAATGTGACACTTTTCCCCAGTGGTGCTGCTTTGTAGGCCTCCAGTGTATGAGGAGGCTCTTGGCCATCATATGACTGCTGAACTGGGTTGGAGGTCTGATATGTAGTGACATTCCACTCCAGAGGATTGGGATAGAAGGGATAGGGGGTAGAGGGTGGGAGGGCGGGACTGGGAGGGGTAGAAAGAGGGCATGGTGACATAGATGTTACCTGAAATAAATATTTTTTTTTAATTAGGAATTCTAGGACACTTTAAAAAGACCGTATTTATGATTAATAGAAATAGAGGAAATAGAAAAAAATATGGTTCAAAGGCACAGGAAGTATTTTCAACTAAATATATGACAGTTTCCATAACCTAAAGATGAGGATACTACCAAGATTTAAGAAACATATAGATCACCAAAGAGATTAGATCAGAAAAAAAATCTTTTAGCACACAATAATTAAAACACTAAATGTACAGTATAAAGAAAAAATATTAAAATCTGCCTATTAGAATTGTACAAGTTTTCTCAGTGAAACTTCTACAAGTCAGAAGAAACTAGGAAGATATGTTACAGACTCTAGAAGACCACAGATACCAGTCCACATTACTATACCGTGCAAATATTTCAAGCCAAAAATGGAGAGAAAACAAGATATCCATGATGAATCTAACTTTCTGTGATATCTATCTACAAAACCAGCCCTACATAAGGTGCAAGGAAAAAAAACCCAACCTAAAGAGATTAATTACACCCAGCGAAACTTAGGTAATAAATAATCCCAGATAATGGAAGTGCGCGCGCGCGCGCACACACATACACACACACACACACACACACACACACACACACACACGCACACACACATGTGCACGCACATACATGCACACTTGGCATGCACCTCTATACACATTATCTACAACAACAAAATAAATAAAAAAACACTGCTCATTGATACCCATCAATCATCTCAATTCTCCAATAAATAGACACTGACTAACAGAATTAGTATGAAAACATAATCCATCCTTCTGATATGTACAAGCTACACAACTTAATATCAAGTATAGACATCACGTCCAGTTAAAAAGATGAAAAACTACATATTAAAGCAGGTTGAAATAGGCAACTAATTGGTATACTCATTTTAATATCTTACAAAATTGGCTTAAAATGAAAAATAATACACCAGGCGTTGATGGCCCACGCCTTTAATCCCAGCACTCTGGAGGCAGAGGCAGGTGGATCTCTGTGAGTTCAAAGCCAGCCTGGTCAACAAAGCGAGTCCAAGACAGCCAGGCTGTTACACAGAGAAACCCTGTCTTGAAAAACATAAATAAATAAACAAATAAACAAACAAACAAATAAATAAATAATAAAAACTAATAAAAGGAGATTTGAAAGTATACTAAGTACCCATCAGAGAAAAACAAAACAAAACAAACAAACAAAAACCAAGAGGATACTGAAATACTTAACATCTATGCACCAAACTCAGGGGCAATCAAGTACATATGTATTAAATCTTAAATCACATATTAACTCTCATATACTGATAATGTGAGACTTTAATACCCCACTCTCACATTAAAAGATGATCTAGAATGAAACTAAACAAAAATGCTGGAGCTAACTGATGTTACAAAACAAACAGATCTAACATATTTACAGAAAAATTTCCACCAACACAAAGATAACTTCTCAACATTTCATGGGATTTCTCTGAAATTGACTACATATTCAACACAAAGCAAGTCCCAAGAGTGTAAACTATATGTGACTACCACAAATATGGTATCCTTTGTGACTACCACAGATTAAAGCTGGACATAACAGAATGCTTGCAAACTCAAGGAAACTCACTACTGAATTAAATTTGGATCAAGACAGAAATTAAGAAAGAAATAGAAGATTTTCTAGAATTGAATGAAAATCAATATAATAATATACCCAAACTTATAGGGCATAATAAGGTGATTTTAATAAGCAAATTCATAGCACTAAGTGCTTACATAAAAAATTAGAGCGATCTCATAGTAGTGACTCAACAGCACACCTGAAATTCTTGAACAAAGAGAATAAATTACACCAAAAATAAATATATGGCAAGATATAGTCAAACACATTGTTAAAATCAATAAAATAGAAACAAACAAACAAACAACAGGAAGAATCAGTGAAACACGTAATTGTTTTTGTGAGAAAATTAACAAGATTGGCAAAATCTTATCCAAATTAACTAAAAGGTACAGAGAAAATGCCGAAAAAGAAAATGGAAATGACCAGGGTAAAATAACGGACACTGAGAGAATATATATACACAAAAATGCAGGTTTTTAAAAAAACTGAATTCCACCAAATTGAAAGGTCTAAAAGAAATGAATAATTTTTTTAGATACATGCTACTAACCAAAGTGAGCTCAAGATCAAATAAATAATTTAAACGGACCAATACCTACTAAAAAAATAGAAGCAGACAAAAAAAAAAAAAGTCAGGGCCAGTTGGTTTTAACAAAGAATTCTACCAGACTTTCAAAGAAGAGCTAATGGCAACACTCCTCAAATTATTCCACAAAATAAAAGCAAAAGGATCATTGTACAACTATTTTTCCAGGCCACAGTTACCCAATAAAGACCCACATAAAGACCCAATAAATACAGTGAAAGACTGATTATTCTCATGAACATGGATGCTAAAATTCTCAATACTATACTTGCAAATTGAATCTAAGAACACATCATAAGTATCATCCACCATGATCAGTTGGCTTCATCTCAGAAAGCAGGGATGGGTAAGTATAATTCAATAAATGTAATCCACAATATAGACAGCCTGAAAACTTAAAAAAAAAAGATTCTTGCATTAGCTGTAGAAAATCTTTGACAGAATTTAATACTCCTTCATGTTAAAAATACTAGAGATATTTTGGAACAAAGGCACATAACTTCACATAATAAAGGCAGTTTATAGCCCACCCATACCAAATATAAACTTAAATGGAGGAAATCTCAATGCAATTTCACCAAACTCAGGAACAGAAAGGTTGTTCACTCTGTCCATACCTATTCAATAAAGTACTTGAAATATTACCTAAAGCTACAAGACAACTGGAGATAAAAGGAATACAATTTGGAAAAGTCAAAGTATCTTTATTTGCACATGATATGATAGTAGACATAAGTGATCCTAATAATTCCATTGGGAAGTTCCTAGAGCTGATGAACACTTTCACTGAACATAAAACTAGCTCACAAAAAAAATTATTAGCCCTCCTACATACCAATGACAAATGAACTGAGAAAGAAATTAGGGGAAAATGCCTTTCACAATAGCTTTAAATAATATAAAATATCTTGTGGGAGTTCTAACAAACAAGTGAAAATGGATATAATAACAACTTCAGTCATTGAAAGAAGAGTGAAGAAAATATTAGAAGATAGAAAGATCTTCTATCTTTGACAGGATTACTATAGTAAAACTGGTCATCCTGGCATAAGCAATCTACAGATTCAATGAAATCCTCATCAAAATTCCAACACAAATTTTCACAGACTTTGAAAGGACAATTCTTAGACTGATATTAAAACACACACACACACACACACACACAAATCAATAGCTAACAAAGAAAATAAATCTGGAAAATATAAGAATTTCTGGAGGTATCATTATTCCAAATTTCAAGTTATAATATAAAGCTACAATAATAAAACTGCAGGAATTGGAAAAAATCCAGACATGTTTATATAAACTTATACCATTGAAGATACAGATACAAACTTCACACATCTACGAATACCTGATTTTGGATAAAGACTGCAGGAATTCACACTGGAAATAGTGCAGCATCCTTAACAAATGTTGCTGGTTGAACTGGATATCTGCATGCAGAAGAATGCCAATAGATCCCCATTTATCATCATCCATAAAACTCACCTCCAAATGTATAAAGAACCTCAACATAAAACCAGATAAACTGAACCTGATAGAAGAAAAAGTGGGAAATAGTCTTGAACTCCTTGGCACAGAAAAAGAGTTTTTTAACAGAACACTGTTAGCACAGGCATTAATAAATAAAGATCAACTAATAAATTGTACCTCATGAAACTGAAAAGCTAATGCACAACAAATGACACACTTTCAGACAAAGCAGCACTTGAATAGAATGAATATATACATATTTTTTTATTTTACCATATAATATATATATATATTTTACCAACTACATATCTGATATACTATTATTGTTCAAAATATAGAAGGAACTAAAAAATAGATATTGACAAAACAAATAACCGATTTATATGAGGTATAGATATGAACAGATTTCTCAATAACTGAAAGAGTAATTGCTGACAAACAATAAAGAAATGCATTTTTCTTAGACATCAGGGAAATCGAACTCAAAATTACTTGAAAATTTTATCGTACACCTGACAGAATGTCTAAGATCAACAAAACCAGTTGCATCTCATGCTAGCCAGGACATGAAGAGAAACACTAATCCAACTCTGGTAGGACTGTAAACTTGTACAGCCATTATGAAAATCAATGTGGTGGTTCCTTAGGAAGATGGGAATGAATCTTCCTCAATAGTCAGCTATACAACTCTTGGGCATATATCCAAAGTATACCTTACTGTTTCACAGAGACACTTGCTCACAGAGTAATACATTCTAGTCATAGAAAACAAATATTCTCTGAGGTGGTTGAAGAATAGATAGCTAGAGCATCATAGTTAAATTTTGAGTTGTTTAGGAATTGAGAGGGTGTTTTGGATCTAAGAAGATGTTTTTAAAATTGTGAGGCAAGTTAGTATGAAAGCTGAGTTAGATATAGAACTTTAAACTCATGGAGATGGTTAGATAGTAGAATGCTAAAGTCAGGTGCCAAATACATATGGACTGGACATTGGGAATGCATGCTAAGCCATACAACTCTCATAATTGTGGCCTATTCATTTCTGTTGTTTTGTATTGTATTTATAGTTATAAGAGAAAGAACTAT
The DNA here is from genome assembly GCA_907164525.1 of Lophiomys imhausi. Lineage (NCBI taxonomy): Eukaryota > Metazoa > Chordata > Mammalia > Rodentia > Muridae > Lophiomys > Lophiomys imhausi. Next base: position 1,393,570 of record CAJQZJ010010085.1, on the reverse strand, counting down.
TTGTTGGACTGAAAGGGAGAGCTGTTGGGGGAAAAAGAAATACCTTAAAGTAAAAAAAGAAAAAAGGGTCGAGGATGGGGGGTTGAGGGGGAGGAGGGTGGAAGGGTGGGACTGGAGGGGGGAGTAGGGAGGGGATTGTGATTGAGATGTAACTTGAAGAAATAAAAAATAAATTATTTTAAAAAAAGAAAAGAAAAAATATTAGATGTATTTGTTTATGTGTGGAGATAAAATGCTAAATTAAGGATAATAAAGCTACAGTCTATAGACCCACAGAGCTTAGTTGTATAGTAAGGGACTATTAAGTACACAGAAGATCTTGTTAGGAAAGCTATAGATGGATGTGGGTGGGGACTGGAAAAGGAGGATCATGCAGGAGGTCTTAAGAGAGGGACTTTGGAGAGAATACTGGGAGAGACAGCTAAAATTAAAACCAGCTTGAGGGTTTATATAGAAATAATAACATAGGAGCTTACTAAAATATTAGGTGATCTAAATGAAATTGCAAAAAATGAGGGAGATAAAGTCCCCACTGGCCATCTCTTGTCACCAAATGGTGTTTCCAGTACTGGGATTGGGTTACATCTAATTGAGTTGTTGTTCAAAGGGGTCTCATTTCAATCTTCTGACAACCCACACTGTTTCCAAAACTATAGCCACAAACTGACAGATATGCTTCATTGTTGATGACAACATCTATACAAATTATTGTGTGTGTAAAAGTCTTGCTAGTGTCTACGTAGAGCTTTCACCCCTACATTCTAAGTGTTCTTGATACATGCTAAGAAAAATGAAATATAAACACCAAACCAACCAGTAACCCTTTGTTGCATAATGATGTCCTACCTGAAAGATATGGTGAGGCAATGATGACACAAAGCTCGTGGGAGTAACCGACCATTAACTGTTGTGACTCAAGGTGCATTCCACAAGATGGAACTACCTCACACTGTTTGGGTGACTAAGAACAAGAGATTATGTAGCCCAAATTCTTAGGGTAAAATCAAATACTGTTGTTCTAAAAAGGAAATGTAGCACTAAAATGACTTCTTATGATGTTCTTCTATATTCATATATCAATGACTTGCTCAGACATCATCAGAGAAGTTTGTTCCTGTAGCAGATGGGAACAAATACAAGACTCATTAGATCCAGATATTAAAAATCTTGGAACACTCAGTAATAATTGTAAAGGCTCTATCAAATCTTCTCTCAGTGTTAAGTATAAGAACCAGAGGAGATGGAGGACACCAAGAAAACAAGACTTTCTAAACCAACATAATCAAATCTCATTTGAACTTACGGAAAATGAGGCATTTAGCACAGGGCCTGCACGAATCTGTACCATGTCTTCTGTATACATACCATGGGTCCCAGTTTAGTGGTTTATGTGAACCCAGAGTGTGCAAACCAGTGGGTCTGTGACTCAGAACATCTTTTTCTTTTCTTTTATTTCTCATTTTCAAATATGATTTTTTTTCATTTTATCTTATGATATTTTCTTTAGTTATATTTAATTGTTATCCCTTATAATCCTTTCTGTTTCATAATGAGAGAAAGAAAGAGAGTGAATCAGGATAAGAAGATAGGCATGGATGAACTAAAGAAATAGAGTGAGGCAAACTGTAATAAATACGTTATGTGATTAAAATAATCTATATTCAATAAATGGAAAAAATAAGTAAAAAGGACTTTTCAAAAGGTAATTTAAATTTTATTTCATCTTTTGCCTCAGATGTTATTTTCCTTGGTACCCTTAATATAAATTTATTTCCCAACAGGAATGCTATTTTAAAATATAAATATGTTTTCAAAGAATTAAAATTAAAATTATGTTTAGTAATTCATTAAATTATTATTCATATTATTTTCATTTGATAATTTTTCACATGATATGATCTTATTCTGTCATTAAGTTATATCTGCAGCCCATAAGCAATCATTTAAGTTAAGAAAATAGTGAAAATATTAGTTGGTTTTTCCTGAAAACTTTTGTTTGAATGTTGAGTTTGTGTATGAGTATGAATGCATAGCACTCATTTTCTTCTGAAAACTCTGCTATTGTGAATTATAATATTCTGAGTAGTTATTATTGACAAGGCATAGAGTTTCAGTTCATTAGGAAAAATCTTCAAGTTCTTTTTAATTCTGGAAACAACCCAGATGTCCCTCAACCGAAGAATGGGTTAAAAAAACCTGTGGTACATCTACACAATGGAATACTATTCAGCTATCAGGAACAATGAAATTATGCAATTTGCAGCCAAATATTTTTTCATGTTTTAAGTTGCAATGAATCTTATTGATTCACCAATGTCTCTTTTTCTCTTTTCCTTGTTGGAAGTAATTATGTATCTTCCTAATTTTTATATGCTCTATTACACACCCAAAACGAGGAAGACCAAGTTCAATGAGTATAATTTCTCTTGAGAAATTTGTTTCACACTCAATTTTTCTATTTTATGCTATTATCTTTAGTCAGTGATGTTAAGATATTTTACCAGTGTACAGCAATTTCATTGATCTTATTTTTTAAATCACAAGATTTATGCATTCCTAAATATGTCATTTTCAACTGAAAAATATGTCAACAAATTTCTCAGCAAACATTTGTTCATACAATTTTATATATAGTTTTATTGAAAAATTTGGAAGTAGATTATTTCTTCATTCCATTTGCATATTTATTAAATGTATTAATATTTATATTTTTTGGAGTTGGAGTGCCACATTTCACTAGCATACTATCTATTGAGATTTTGTTCTTGTTTATTGAAAATTTTTTCCCTCATGTTTTGTCAGAATTGTTCATATAATTTTTAAAACATTTAATTTTTCAACACCTAAATGAAATTATTTTTGCACTAAGGTTTCCTTGAATTTTTGTACATTTGATATACAATATTTATGTTATTGGTCATTCTCACATAAGCAATTTATCTATTTGTATGATTGTAGATTTTTAAAATACATCATATTTAATAGCTAATTATTTTGAATGCTACTTTTTATACTTTGTAAGTAGTGAAATTTTGACAATCATATCTTCAGTTTAATCTTATAAGCATCCTAGTTTACCATCAGCCATAAGTGAGTCACTATGGCAATTCTTATGCCTTCAAGTGATACATATTTGACTAACAGAATATTTAATTTCAAGTTTCCCATTTTGTCTTATTTAATTAATGAACATTTTATGTTTCTTTTTTAATATTTTATTTTTTAAATTTCTTCTAGTTACATCTCAATCATAATCCCCTCCATACTCCCCACTCCAGTACCACCTCTTCCCCCTCACAATTCCCCATCATCTTCCTTTTTTTTAAGTTTAAGGTATATCATTTTCCCCCCAACAGCTCCCCCTTTCACTCCAACAAATGATGTTTCTTTTACATTTTTCTTGTTTGCATTAAAAATTTTATTTTTGAGAAACCCTGTCTCGAAAAACCAAAAAAAAATTTTATTTTTAATTCAATTTTTATTTTTATCTGTGACATGGTATAAGGCTCTTAGAGTTATGGGGAACATATAATTCTATGACACAGTGATTCATATACATAGTAGAAATGCTTTGTCTCAGATAGTATACACAACTCTATAGGATTCCCTACCTCCCCACTGGGATGGTTTATTTTTAACTTGTGAAATAATACATGACATAATGTATATTCTTTATTTTAAACTATTATTAAGTGTACATTTTAGTGGGATTTAGAACATTAACAATATCATACATGTACCATAACTATGCATCAGATGTTTTTGTGTTTTGGCTAGGATAATTGTATCAAGATTCACATGTAACATGGCATGTGCCACAATTTTCTTCATTACCACACAAGTGATATTTTTATGTATCAGTTTTTTATCTATACCTGTGACAAAGGACATTTATAATGCCTTAATTTTGTATGACTATGTTTATTTAATTTTTACTTTTTTGTACATTTTAATTTGAATAAAATTACATCACGTTCTCACATTCTTTTTCTCCCTTCAACTTCTTCCATGACCCCAACCCTCAAATTATTAACTTCTTTTCCTTTGATTTTTATTGTTACCTTCATATACTAAGTACGTAACAAAATAGCTACATGGATATTTATTATTCAAGTAAAGGAATGACGAAATCTATAAACGTAACCCTCTGAGACAGCTGCTGTTATTTAAGTGGAAGTAATATCAGAGTTGATCTCTTTGAATTGGAATAACCATTAATATCCCTGCAAGAGGCTGATTTCTTTCCCATCAGTCAACAGCTGCCTATAATTCTTTGTCTAGGGATGAGACCCTGTGAAATATTCCTCTTCAAGTTACCAAGTGTAGTGACTTTTCATTTTTTTCCAGGTTTGTGTATGCAGTAGTTGTAGGAGATATAGTTATACTACAAAATTCCCAGTATTCTGGCTCTTACAGTCATCCAATGCCCCCTCTCTTAATCTGTAAAGAAGAAGTGAAATTTATAATAGACAGAACCTGAAAAAAACAGAGTGAAGTCCAGTCTCAGAATAAGACATGCTGCACATTCTCTCTTACTTGTAAAACACATCCTTGAATATTCAGATTTTGTTTTTCACTTGAAAGACTTGGTAAATTCAAGAAATTTGTAGTGGTAAAGGAAGAAAAAATGTTGAACATAGGTAAAATGAAAACAGAGAAAGGAAACTAGCACCAGGAAGTTATAAACAAGAACCTTGTTATAATATACAGATGAAACCAAGGCAGGGAGGAGAGAGAGTTAAATGAGGGTGAGTGAAAAAGACACAAGAAAATCAGTGTTTAATGTAGTCATGACAATTGTAATAATGATAAAGAGCTTTAAGGGAGAAAACTCCAAGTTATCTCACTAAAATTAAATACTATACAAAAATTGTAGTTCTAGGTATGAAAACTCTCCATAGGAATTATTAGTCTGGAAGGCCACAGAGACCCCCAGATTAATACAGGTTCTGGCTATTTCTCTTCATTTCCCACTAGATGTAGATCACAGGAATCTACTGCTGAAGGTACCACACACTGCCTGCAAGACTGAGTAAAGAAGCTGGAAATGACCTGAGAACTTCAATTTCTAAACTCTTATTGTCCATTGTGGGGTTCATACCTCTAGAAGCAATTATATTTCTCCAGGAAAACTAAAGAGTAATTTCAATATATAGAATTTATCACCTGTCACATCATCCTACTATGAGCTGTGATATAAAAATAAGGAACAGTTCATTTGGTTTGATGGCAGATAGAATGGCTTAGGTAATAAAAAGAAAAAAAATGTTACTATTTTTTCTGTGTAATTAAAAAATATGATGTTTTGTAATTCAAAAACATCTCCCACTGAATTATTTTATGTTGGGCAAACATCTATGTTTGGGCAAACATCTCAAGCCATATATAGAACTTTGTTGCTATGAAATTGCCTTTAGATTGTCAAAAATATTTAAGAAAACAAAAAGAATATTTATTGTGAAAATAATCAGAGCAGCAAGATTATGTATCTCTCTCTTTTTTTTACAGCATTTAATGTCCATCAGGAGATCACTTAGACTAAAGCATCCTGCTTAGAACATCATTTATTAAAAATATAAAATAAAATGCTTCATTTGCATTTTACTTCACATCAACTATTCAGTCTTAGTATTTATCATCACAATTAACTTGTAATGACTTTTGACTACTATAGGAAGACAAGTTGAGAAGTACCAAGTGCTAACACGGGCATGAATTTCAAGTTTATGATTAAGGCAACTTCACAGTGTTTTTTTCTTTTTCTTTTTTTTTTTCTGTGTTTTCTCCAGAATAATTCAGAAATGTATAAAAGGACATGTAATGAAAATATAAGGGATACTTTTTAAATACAAATGAAGAAGAAAAAAACAAATTTGAAGAAAAAGGGGAGGAAGAGGAAGAGGTGAAAGGGAGCATAATCAGCAGGAGGGAAAGGAGAACAAAAGAAAAGGGAAGAAGAATAAGAAGATAAAAGCCCTTGGCCTTTAAGAAATCAATTTCCTTCTTTCTTTCTTTTTTAATATTTATTTATTACTTCAGGTTACATCTCCATCACAGTGTCCTCTTTCCACCCCTTCCAGTCCCGCCCTCCCACACTCTACCCACTATCCCTTCCATTCCACTCCTCTGGAGTGGAGTGTCCCTACATAACATTCCCCCACCCCAGTTTAGCAGTCATATGAGGGCCAAGAGCCTCCTCATACACTGGGGGCCTACAAGGCAGCACCACTAGGGCAAAGTGCCTCATTGACAGGAAAAATGTCTATGTTCATGTTCTCTTTGTTTCATTTGTGGTAGTATAGTTATCCTGTACTATATGGCTAACATCTGACTATAAGTGAATAGATACCATGAGCATCCTTCTGAGTCTGGGTTAGCTCACTCAGGATGAGCTTCTCTAGTTCCATCCACTTGGCTGCAAATTGCATGATTTCTTTGTTTCTGATAGCTGACTAGTATTCCATTGTGTAGATGTACCATAGTTTTTTTAATCCATTCTTTGGTTGAGGGACATCTAGGTTGTTTACAGTATCTAGCTATTACAAATAAGGCTGCTATGAACATAGATGAGGAAACTTCCTTGTGATTTGGTGAGGAGTCATTTGGATGTATATCCAGATGTGGTATGGCTGGGTCCCGAGGCAGAGCTATTCCAAGTTTTCTAAGATAGCGCCAGACTGACCTTCATAGTGGTTGCACAAGCCTTCACTCCCACCAGCAATGGAGGAGAGTTCCCCTTTCTGCACACCCTCACCAGTATGTGCTGTCATTTGAGGTTTTGATCTTAGCCATTCTGACAGGTTGTGAGATGGAATCTCAGAGGCATCTTGAGTTGCATTTCTTTGATGGTTAAGGATGCTGAGCATATTTTCAAGTGTCTCTCAGCCATTAGGCATTCTTCATTTATGAATTCTGCTTATCTCTGTTCTCCACTTTTTGATTGGATTATTTGGTTTCTTGGCATTTAATTTCTTGAGTTTTTTGTAAATTTTGGATATTAACCCTCTGTCAGATGTGGGCTTGGTGAAGATTTTTTCCTAATCTGTAGGCTGCCATTTTGTTCGAATGTCAGTGTCTTTTGCTTTACAGAAACTTTTCAGTTTCATGAGGTCCCATTTATTGATTGATTATCTTAGAGCCTGAGGTGTTGGTGTTCTATTCAGGAAGTTGTCACCTCTGCTATGAGTTCGAGGGTTTTCTCCACTTTCTCTTCTAATAGATTTGGTGTGTCAGGCCTTATATGTGCAAGATAATAAGTATGGGTTTAATTTCATTGTTTTACATGTCAACATCCAGTTGGACCAGCACCATTTGTTGAAGACACTGTTGTTTTTCCATTTTAAGGTTTTGGCTTCTTTGTCAAAAATTAAGTGATCATAGGTTTGTGGGTTCATTTCTAGGTATTCAATTCTATTCCATTGGTCCACTGGTCTGTTTCTATACCAGTACCATGGTGTTTTTATTACTTTTGCTCTGTAGTACAGCTTGAAATCTGGGATGGTGATACCTCCAAATGTTTTTTTTTTTAATTGTACATGATTGATATAGCTATTCTGGGTTTTTTGTTATTCCACATGAAGCTTATTTCTTTCTGCAATCAACTATACAATAAGAAAAGTAGCATATGGTTCCACATTATTAATTAGTAATGATGATTATCTTACAAAAATAATACCACCCTATTAAAGACACATCATATTTTGAGTGTGTATTATTGGCTGTTTTTCATGTTAGTAAATCAGATCACTCCTTCCTCAGTCTCCATTTTGTTGCACAAAATAATAAAACAAGGTATTGGTGTCCATGACTTTTATTTATTATTTCTATATCATAGAAAATATGCAAAACTAGAATGAAATAAGTTTTATAAAACACTATCAACTTTTGATTAAAAATGTACAAATCCTCTAGCATCATATAATTTCAGAACTAAGCCTCCCCATTTTGTTCAGTTACTACATCTTCTGCCTAAGCATGACTTCCCATAAGGTAGACTTCCAATACTACATCTATTTATAGCTCACACAAGTTGTCCAAATAGAGGTGTAGAAATACATCTCTGTTTTCCAGAACACAGTATAATCTAGAATTGAATATAGCCCTCCTTCACTCCTCTGCAAGCTAGTGCAGTGTAATATTGACTTCTGTGGATGTTAATGATCCTCCTCAGACAGTATTATATACTTACTCTTTGGGAAAAACATTCTTTAAAATAGATCCTGTAATATATTCTTTTTTTTTTTTTAGTCTCCTTATAGCAGCAAATCCATTACCATGTCAAAATGTGCATATATGAAATGTGCTATGAGGAAAAATAGGGACTAATTTTCTAACGAAAAGATTATAGAAACTCACATTTCCTTTTCAGGTATATAGTTTATGAGGATCAAAGTGAAAATCATTCCCAAGGGACAAGATTACATATTTTTGTAACAATGGTAATATTCTATAATCAAGGGTTGTTAGTTTCATTATATGAACTGTTTTCTTAAGATTTTAATAAAAAACAAAAAGTATCAGAGACATTTCAAGATTTAGAAAAAAACATTGTGTATAAATTGATTTTCTAGATTTAATTCCTATTGTTGCCACTTATCTTTACAAATAAAACAAGCATTTGAATGAAATTCCATGAGCCTCACTTTCTTCAAAGGAAAGTGTCAGATCCTATGAAGAGCCCCCTTCCTCATTTAATCTTTGAAATCAATTTTCTCTGCACAAATGACACACCCTCACTGCAAGTAATTGAAATAAATATAATCCTATGATAATTTAAAACAATTAATAGGCCATTAACATGAAGAAGTAGAGCTGTATCAGATTCAGAGTTACCAACATTATGGTATATAATAACAGCCTAGGTTGAAGGATGTTTCACAAACCATAGCAGTATCTAAAGGATAGGGGAATTTCCTTTAGAGACTTCAGTAAATTGTAGTATGACTTTACATTTCTGCATGTCCCCGTTTTTTCTTACAAGTTTAGTTGTATGTTTATATGCTAAATGATCTAGAAAAATGAGAAAGTTGATTGCCAAATACACTGTGTTTGTTTTGGGGCATGGAGGAACACTTAATTGGTGCTAATTTAATTAAATGCACCTAAAGAATGCACATTATTATTGTAATTAATATACTAGAAATATGCACCCAGGATTTTGACACTATTGTGTGTTACTGAGATTTAACATGGCACTCTGACATTATATCAATAAGTCACTGAGACAGCTTCCAGCATGGACACTAGATCAGTTTCTGCCTTTAAGTTAAGATGAGAATGATTTCCTGGGTAGAATATGTCTTTATGAATTCAATTTTCTATTCCATTTTCTACTTTGTCAGCCTATAATATAAATGATGGATGAAAATTTGTGTTTTATAGAATCAATATAATAATGAAGGGAATAAAAGTAGATAATCAGAAGGAAAATATTGAATTTACAGTGAATAATATGTGTGCTATACCATTACACAATTTCTTCAGTTACGTTTTACAAACTTGTTAGATCTCTGATAGTTCTCCTTAGCTAAGAAGACAGAATAACTAATTGCTTTGCATTGACTATCTTGGATGAAGGGTGAAAATTGTATATACACAGTAATTGTTCCATTTGTGAAAAGTAGATCGAAGTCTTGGTGTGTTTTATTGTAGTCTCTTGGGGAGACTCATGTCTAATTTTTATGCTGATATGGCTCATAATACAGTCCTCCTACTCTTCTATTTTCTCTTGCAATTACACGGTTTCTTATTCCATTGTGAATATTCCTCTGAACTAAGATCATCTTAACTGAGCTTCCTTTGAAAACCTGACTATCCATCAAACATGCCAGACCTAATGCATTCAGTAGCCACAGAAAATCAATGAGCTGCACACTTTCCCACTTCTTCCCATGATCAATAGAGTTCACATAATGGGTGAAAAATTTTAATCGTGACAACTCTGAATTTTTTTAAGATAAATCCTTCCTGAATTACTAACTCTTCATTTCCCACTTCCTGAATCTGCAGACTTTGAATAGTATCTACACAAAAGCTATCTTCAGAAAAGTAAAGCAATTAGACTTTCACACTTCAAGGCTAAAGACTTCAAATCACAAAGGACTTTGTTTTAGCCAAAAACATGTCATCTTGTGCATCTTCTAATTTAAAATATTCTACAACAATGTGAAAACTTGTTTATATCTAATTTCATTTAAATATGCATGTAGAAGGAAGCAGAGATATATTCTCTATATTTTAAGAAGTTAAATTGTCAAATCTTCTTTGAAGTTTCTAAGACTGGTTCAAAATTTCTGGTTGTTTTGTTATTTTGTTTTTGTTTTTCTTAATATAAATATATAATTTCTCAGACTGTTAGAGTTGTAGCAGTTAGCAGTGAGGTTTGGGGAAACAAAGAAAAGTTCCAAGTACACATCTGTTTATAATTTAATGTGGGACTCGCTCTCTCTCTCACTAGCCATAAGCAATGGGTGGGCCATGTGAATAGTAATCACACACTCTACTACTGAGTTATTTCACTGTGCCTGTTGTAGAATGTTATTTTGTAAATCTCTTCATTAAATGGAATTTGTAATCATTTCCAAACTTTGCTCCATTTCTTTCCATTTGGCTTGGACTGAGCTAGTTAGCTGGGAGGTACGGAGGAAATCGATAGTTGAGAATCACTGCCTTTGACCTAGTACATCTTAGTGGATAATTTTAAATAGTGAAGCAAGCAAAAATGTATATGTGCATAAAAGGTAAACCACACTAAAATGAGGTCTTAAACATACATTTCCAACAATATTTGAAGAGAACTGAAATTCCAATATTTAATAGAGCATATGAAACACACATTCCAATATTCTAAATTAACTAAACTTACTTTTCTTTTACTGAAAACAAGATGTATAAAAATATGTTAAATTTATCATTTTTATGAGTAACCATTTATATTTTGCTGCTGATTCATAACATATATTTTGCTATAAGTTAATTTATAGGCCAACTTTTATTATAGTTAAATATCTAATAAAACTACACATATAAGAAAAATACACAGCACATATAATTCACTGTTGAAAATATTCTAAATACTATATTTGGTGTATTTATGAAAACGAGATTGATTTTATCACATATATGATCTCAATAATCATGGTACAGTATAAATATAAACATACTGTAGCCATATATTTGTGTTAGTTTATATCTTTGGATTATATACAACTTTCCCAATGTAAAAGTTTGTAGTATATTTATCAACATCTGAACATTTCTAATACTTCATATATGTATAATATATAATATACACATATAATTGTATGTATATGTATATTTATGCTAATTTTACACTACCATACATAGTTTTGAGATATTTGAGCTATGTGACTATTTTGTAATAAAATTATTTACTAAAATGTTACTTAAAATTGTTGGTTATGGATAGATGGCTCTGTGCCTTAAAAATTATATTGTTTTTTTCAGAAGTCTTCAAATCTCAGCACCCACATCTAGTAGTTCACAGCCAATTTTAACTCAAACTCTGGAGAATGAGAAACTATCTTATAGATCTGGTAGCACCTGCATAAATATAAGCATACACACACACACACACACACACACACACACACACACACACACTCATATACACACACAACTTAAATTTAACACAATTTAAAATGAAATTAATTTTATAAGTTTATTTATGCATTTTACATCCCAATAATAGCCCCCTCCCTCCCTTCCACTAGGTCCCCCTAGCTGTCCTCTCCCCTTCTCCCTATTCCCCCTCTCCTCCTCAGTAAAGGACAGCCCCTGTACCATCCACCCCAGCACATCAAGTTGCATCAGGAGTGCATACTTTTCCAGTTATTCCAGGCACTGCAGCCCCTTTAAGGGGAAATGATCAAAAAGCAAGCATCAGAGTCCATGTCAGAGACAGCCATCACACCACTTTCCAGGGGACCCACATGATGACCAACCTGTCTATTGGTTACATAAGTGTAGGGTGTTCTAGGTCTGGTTCATGCATGCTCTTTGATTGGTGTTTCAGTCTCTGTGAGCTCCCATGGGCCTAGGGTAATCTTGTTACAGAATTCTGGTCCTGTCCAGGTCTTTCTATCCTTCCTCCCATTCTTCCACAGGACATCCCATGCTCTACCTAGTGTTAGACAGTGAGTCTCAGTCTCCATTTGTATCCTCTGGAACATGGACGTTCTCAGAGGACAGTTACACTGTTAACTGTCTGTATGCATAGCAGAGTATAATGAATAGTGATAGGGGTTGGCTTGGCTCTGTCACTTGGGGGTAGGTCTCAGGTTGAGCCTGCCATTGGTTGGATATTTCTGGTATATCTTTAACCCTGTACACCTTGTATATGTGGTAATGTGGGGAAGCAGGTTTTGTGGGAAGGTTGGTGATCCCTTCCTATCCCTTGAATTCCTACCTAGCTAGAAGGAGGCCTCTTCATTCTCAGCTGCAGTCATCCCCATATCCTCCCTGAGACCTACCATGTTGCAGGTCTCCAGATTGTGTCAGAGGTGCCACCCCTTGGTTTCCTATCTTTCTTCCAACTCTCTCACCTCCTGCCCCTGCTTTCCCTATAACCACCTAGATATTCTTCAACCAAAGAATAGATAAAGAAGATGTGCTACTTTTACACAATGATGTAATACTCAGCTATTCAAAACAAGGAAAACATGAATTCTACAAGCAAATGAATAGAACTAGGAAAAAATCATTCTGAGTGAGGTAATCCAGATCCAGAAAGATATACATGCCATATACTTACTTATAAGTGGTTAGTAACCATATAGTAAAGGATAACCTTTCTATAATCCACAGATGAAAGGAAGTCAAGTAACAAGGAGTGCCCAAAGAGAGGATGCTTGAATCTCACGCAGAAGCGGAAATAGAATAGATACCAGAGTGGATGAAGAGAGAGAACTGGGTAGGGCAGGGAGAGAGGAGGGAAAGGAGGGAGCGGATATTAGTTGTGGGGAATTAATTTTTAAACTAAGTTATCTATGTCCTTGTATACCAGCAAACTTTAAAATAACTTCTTGTGTCTTTTCGCTCTGATGTAGAGTCAGTCAGAGATGAAGATATTAGGGTAGATGTTCATGTTGTTGGATTTTCTTTTTTTCTTATGAAAAGTAGGAGCAAATTAACTCTTTTATTCGAATGAGTCAAACTTAGTTAAATATATCCTAACTCAGCTCCTTCTGACTCAAGACTCCTGAAAATCTTTTTTTGTCACTGCTTGTGAGGTGTGAGGGGACTTTCCAGTGACTCTTTCATAAGAGTTGTCATGGGTGACTACATGAGTCTAAAGCCATGGTTAGCTTTCTCTGGCTTCAGCCACTCCAGGTCCTTTTCCTAGATTATTTAAATTTAAAACAGCTTTGATGTTGAATTTGTTTGCAACCTGAAGAGTTTAGTTAATTTGTTCTTATTAGCAAGGATTAAAATTAACCAGATTAATATCCCACAAAGTACATATGTGATCATTCATAAACTGGGTTATCTTATACTTATTTTGTGAGTTATGGAGCCATAGAATTTGCTTTGGCCTTTCCTTATAATGCATCTATTTCACTGGGTATTCAATTCCCTTCTCATTTTATGGCCTCAGTAACCTGTAGGGATAGAAAGAATTGCCAACATATTCAAATGTGAAATATTAAAAGGTCAAAGCTGTAAAAAACTCTACTAGGTTTTAAGAATATTTTAAGAACATTTCAGGAATTAAATTCTGTAACTGCTATGAATTATTAAAAATAATAAAAGTAACTAATTTCTTTGCTAACCTTCCCAGTTGTAAATAATCAATTGATATCTTCTCTTTTTCTCTCTGTGCATTTTTCCTTTAATTACGTCTTTCCTTCTCTCATCATCCCACCATTTCTATATTCTTTCTCTACTCCTTCCTCACTTCTTTCTTCTTCTTTTCTTTATTTTGAGAGTCTTTTGTTTCAAGATTGGCCACCAGCTCTTTGTGAGGAAGATAATCCTGTACTGCATACTGATTATTCTGCAGCCTTACTTCTATTGTGTTAGAAAAGTTATTATTTTCTAATCTCAGCACTTCTAAGTGCTAAGGTTACAGGCATATACCACTATGTCATTTTTTAAAACTTATGCAATATTTTTTTAAATTCGTAAATTTAAACTCTAGAATAAAATGCTTTGTTAGACATATTCTTTCCCAGTTCTAACACATGTCCAAAATAATGAATGCATAACAAGTCTGGAAATTTGTTCTTATTTTTAATTCTCCTTTGAAAAGACTATAGAATTTTTCAAAACTAACCATTATCACATGCCTTACTTTCTCTATGTTTGAATACAGTTATTTGTAATTAACAATACTAAGTGTCTTTGTCTGTGTTCTATTGCTAGGAAGAGACACCATAAAGTGTGACATGGCAATTCATATAAAAGAAATTATTTAATTGGGGTCTATTTATACGTTCAGAGGTTTAGTCCATTCTCATTATGGTAGGAAACATGGCAGCACAGAGGCAGACATGGTAGTAGAGAAGAGGCTAAGAGTTCTACATCCTGAACAGTTGACCTCAAAGCCCACCCCCAGGGACATACCTCCTTTAACATGGTCACACCTCCTAATCCTTTCAAATAGTATCATTCTCAAGTGACCAAGAACATAAATCTGTGAGCTTATGGGGCCCATTCTATTTTGCATCACCATAGTAAGTTAGTTCCATGGTGTGGATCATGGTGGCATGTAGCCAGGCACAGAGCTAGAGAAGTAACTGAAAGTTCAACATGCTGATCCACTGGCTTCAAAGTGCACCCCCAGGTACACCCCTCTTCCAACAAGGACTAATACTCCCACACCACCTAATCTTTTCAAATAGTGACCAAGCAATCAAATCTAGGAGCTTATGGGGTCCGCCCATATTCAAACTACTATAGTAAGTTACATGAAATACTCTTTACATGCTGATATTCTGAATACTTATAATGAAGAAAATCAAATCCTAGAAATAACTCTTAAAATGATAGATAATTGCTTCTACCCTCCACTAATTTGTCTCATTTTATTCATCATTTTACTATTTCATTAATTGATATTCCTCTTGAGAGTTTTGTATTATATACATATCATGTCCTTCTCACTTTCCACTACAAGTCCTTCTATACATCCTCCACTTTTTCTCAATTTAATTATACATACGTGTGTGTGTGTGTGTGTGTGTGTGTGTGTGTGTGTGTGTGTGTGTATGGAGAGAGAGTTAGAGAGCTTAAGTCAGTTTACTGCTGGCCTTACATACATGGTTTTAGGCCTCAACTTTTTGGATAACCAAGTGGCTTGTTTTTGGTGACCACTGGCTGTCTCTGGCTCTCCACAGCATGCAACCCTTCAGCATGGAGTGGGACCTTCTAAGATTTTCTGTTCCCAAGTTCAGACATCAAGTGAACTTTTCATTTGGTCATTTTTCAGAAACAATCACATTGCCAAGATTTTAACGGTGTAGCTTCCTTATCATATACAGGAAAGACCATCTCACAACAAATGCCTTGCTCCTCTGGTTTTTGCCATCTTTCTACTCAAATTTTTCCTATATTCCTGAACCATTGTGTATAGGGGTTTCAGTGGCAATTGTTCTTTGCTTTTTAATTTGTAATTTTCTATAATGGTTTCTGCTTACTGCAAAAAATAAGCTTCTTTGATGAGGACTGAGATCTGCACTTATTTGTGAAAACAGGGATATAAATAGAATGCAGCTGAAAAAAAAAAGAAGAGACCCCTTCTTCTCTGAAGTCCCTGGCATTACCAGCCATTGTAGCTGACTTGTTTTAAACTACCAGTTGCAAATTCCTTTAAATCTGCTTAAATGACTCTTTTTTTTTGCCGTGAATATCTAAGTGTCACTATTTCATCCTTGGGTACATCATGCCACTTGTCTAATTGTTGTGGTTCATAGGCTTTACAGACACATAGGGCTACTGACTGCCTTTCTTCCTTCACAGTTCTGTCAGCAACTTCAAATATACTATGAGATCTACTCCTCAGGGCAGAGGTTTCCAATTTAGTTTCAACTAAATGTCACCAGGTCCTGTGTAGGTAGTTTGTGTCAATTTAAGATATTGGATCTTTCTTTTAAGTTATGGGAGTCAATCAAAGACAATGGCAATTGTCTATCTTAGTTCCATTCTTTTCTTCTGATAAGTTAGTCTAGGGGTTGTAATCATGGGGATCATAATTATTGCTGTATTTTTCAAGCTCCATTTTCTAGAAGAAACTTATTGTTTATTAATTTTTAGAAGACCATTTATTGTGTTAGAAAAGTTATTTTCTAATCTCATAAATTACTATAATAAAATGTGTTAATACAGTTTAGATAACATATGTGCTTCACTCTTATTTTGATTCCCTTAGCAAAATAAACTCAGCTTTCATTACAGCCACTACAAATAAGCTATCATTGCTTATCAAAGGCCTTGTAGAAAATAAGGTGTGAAAAATATTTGATGTTAGAGTTAAGGAATTCTCACAGAGTTCCATAAATCCCTTTATATAATACCATTATATTACTATTGAGATAATTACTATTATCTCAAGTATATTTGATTTTATGCACTTGTCAGTTAATTTGTGCCATTTTAATTGTTTTATGTATCATACATTGAAAGAGAAAGTTAATTGACTTTAATTTAATAAACTAGAAAACAAGTTACTTTCTTTGGCACAATTATCAATTAGGTAATTTTTTAATTAAAATTATGTACACTTTCTCATTTCTCAACTCCCCCAGATCCTTCTTGCCTCCTTACTCACCAAATTCTATGCCCCTTCTTTCTCTCTCACTCTTTATAAAACAAAGAGCTAATAAATAAATAAAACTTGATTAGAAAAAAAAAGAAAAGACACATTCACACACAAGTGTGCACTTGCATGTACACACACACACAAAAAAAACCATAAAAAAGAAAATGTAATATACATAAGAGCAAAAGACCAGTAAAACAAAGACAATGGAACAAAGCAATAGCAAACAAAATGTCTACAAAAAAAAAAAAAAATGCGTTTCCTTAGTGTTGCCCATCTACTGTTGGGGATGGGAACTTCCCTTAAGTATGTTTAGCATACTCAGCAAAACTTCACATTTTCTTTTTTTTTTGCAAACAAATGTCATTTGGAGATATGTTCTTTTCTCAGGATCGAATCTCATGTCCACTTGCCTCTCTCAGCACTGGGTCCTTACCTGGCTTGAACATGTGCAGGCCCTTTGTACACTGCCACAAGCTCCCTGAGTTCATATGTGTATCAACCCTATTATATTTTCTAATAATTCTATGTGCTCTTTTATCATGACTCAATTACCCAGAATCTATTTACATAATTTACTGATGAATGCATATTACCCCAATGTCTTTCATATGTGCATGTTACATACATGTGCAGATATATAATAAACATTATCAAGAAGAAATTAAAGCATGAAAATGACTTCAGAAAGAATCAGACATCATTCTCTATGTAACTTTAAACTATTTTTCTTTTCTCCAGTGTGTGATTATGTGGACAGTTGGAAACCTGTCCTCATATATGCTTCAATACTGAAATCAAAACATATTTTTATGGACAAACAAAAGCATGCAAAGATTTTTTGGTGAACTAAGACTGTTTAAAAATATAAAATGCTTTAAAAGATTTATTTATTTATTTATTTATCATTTATTTCATGTGTATTTGTGTTTCCTTGTATAAGTTTGTGTGTACCATGAGCATGCAGAAGACTGTGGAGGCCAGAAGAGAATGGTCTTAATAATCACAAGAGCTGTTGTTACAAGCATATGAGCTAATATGTGGGTTCTGAGAACTGAACCCAGGTCCTCTGTAAGAGCAGCAAGTGCTCTTAAGTACTGACCTATCTCCTGGTCTCAATAACAAAGTGATGAAATAAATCCTTTATAAGTCTTTCTTAATAATCTAGAAAAGTTATTATGAGAACTCAGTACTGAACGCATTAAAACATGTCATTATGAACTTGTATATTTCAACAGACCTGTTTATGTCTCAGACCTTATGTACATTATTAGCTGTGCTGCAGATTTTTTATAAAATGAACATTTTCTAGATATCTATGTTATTAATTCTGGTCAGTGTAGAACTAAAACTTCCTGGAGAAGAAATTCACCTTATAGTAATAAAAACTAAAATCTCAAACTGTTTTTATACAAATAACACAGGATTTTATAGCCAGCCAAAAGACATTTGATCTTATTTTTAAAGGAAATGTCTATTTCTTCCCTGCCCATATATATTATATATATATGTATATAATAGATATTAATATATATTAAAATAGGTTCACAGACTTTTTTATATCTATGATATAAAATCTGTAGTCTAATTTTGATATATTTTCATGTAAAACACACACACATATATATATAGATAGAGAATATGCATGCATTTTTTCATACATCATAACATTTGAAAGGAAACCATATTTATGTATGTAAATTTTGAATTTCAAGTAAAAAACAAAAAATATATTTGGATTCATATTACAATAGCTGAAGCACAAAATATAAATGGTGTGCACCAAATATTTTGCTAATGACATTTTTATATTAAAATAAGTGTTATGATAAGTAAGTCATATAAATCTTATTTCCTAGTTATAAAAAGTTTTAAGAGAGAAATATATATTTGTAAAATTACTAGTAAAAATTTTACAAATTTTGACATCAAAACTAAATATTAATAAGGTAAAAATATACCAAATGTACACATTTGAATCATTTCATCTCAGTAAGAATTTTAATTGTACAATAGTATACATACAAAAAATAAAAATAGTTAATTAAAAGTAAGTTAAATGATATCCACATAGATACAAAATTATCAATATATTTGGCTAAATTGGTATTGATCATTGTATATTAATGCAAAATTAAGATTGCATTGGGCTACATCGGTATTAATCTTTGTATATTGATAGAAAATTAAGATTATATTTGGCCACAATGGTATTGACCCTTGTATATTGATGCAAAATTAAGGATGTATTGGGATACATAGGTATTGATCTTTCTATATTGATACAAAATTAAGAAATAGAAACTAATAGTCATGCAAGCGTGTCATTTTGTTAGTACTATGACAGTCTATCACAGTTATTTTCTAAGCTACTCAGAAATCAAGTTGCTAAGAGACAAGCAACATTTGCTTATCTAAATATAAGAGATATATAGGGCATCTTCAAAAACCTCAAGAGATCTGCAGAATATGGCATTCAAAGATGTTTCTTAACTTAAGATTTTTTGATATCGAGACATGTCAGCTCCTGACAGCACCCTCTATTCTACTCCAAATAGAAGATGAGCATCGAAGAATCTCCAGTGGGAGATGGTTGAATTGGTGGTAAGCCTTTCTCTTGGCAAGAAAAACACCTTGCTTCAACTGTAGACAGAATGCTGTCTAAAAGGGACAAAAGTTGGAAGCAGGTAAGTCGACAGCCTAGCTCTTCCAAGACATTGTAGGTAAGTCCTTCATAATTCCTGCTCTACAATCAATGTCTTTCAGAGAAACGGGACCAAATGGCTGAAGATTGATGCTGTAATGTATGGAGAGAAAATGGGAACTGTCCAGGCAGCCACTGGTATGTCATTTCTTAGTTTTGGAAGCTGCAGGCCTTATACTTCCTATATAATCAGATATATTTATCCCTCTCAGGTCTCTGAGAGGGTTGAAGACTAGATAGCTAGAGTCTCATAGTTAAATTTTGAGTTGTTTAGGACACAAGAGGGTGTTCTGGATCTAAGAAGATATTGTTACCTATCCATGAGCATGGGAGATCTTTCCATCTTCTAAAGGCCTCTTCCATTTCTTTCTTCAAGGGCTTGAAGTTCTTGTTGTACAGGTCCTTTACTTGCTTGGTTAGAGTTACCCCCAAGCATTTTATGTTGTTTGTGGCTATTGTGAAGGGGGTTGTTTCCCTTATTTCTTTTTCAGCTCAATTGATTGTTGTATAAAGAAGGGCTTCTGATTTTTTTGAATTGATTTTGTATCCAGCCACTTTGCTGAAGGTGTTTATCAGCTGTAAGAGTTCTCTGGTGGAATTTTTGGGGTCGCTTATGTATACTATCATATCATCTGCAAATAGGGATAATTTGACTTCTTTGTTTCCAATGTTTATCCCCTTGATCTCCTTTAGTTGTCTTAATGCTCTAGCAAGAACTTCAAGTACTATATTGAAGAGATATGGTGAAAGTGGACATCCTTGTCTTGTCCCTGAGTTTAGAGGAAATGCTTCAAGTTTCTCTTGATTTATTTTGATGTTGGCCACTGACCTGCTGTATATTGCCTTTATTATTTCTAGGTACGGTCCTTGTATGCCTGTTCTTTCCAGAACTTTTAACATGAAGGGGTGTTGGATTTTGTCAAATGCTTTTTCTGCATCTAGCAAGATTATCATGTTTTTTTTTTCTTACATCTTGTTTATATGGTGAATGATGTTGATAGACTTTCATATGTTGAACCATCCCTGCATTCCTGGGATGAAGCCTACTTGATCATGGTGTAGGATACTTTTGATGTGTTCTTGAATTCGGTTTGCTAGTATTTTATTACCTATTTTTGCATCTATGTTCATGAGGGAAATTGGTCTGAAGTTCTCTTTCTTTGTTGGATCTTTGTGTGGTTTAGGAATCAGGGTTACTGTGGCCTCATAGAATGAGTTTGTCAATGTTCTTTCAGATTCTATTTTGTGAAAGAGTTTGAAAAGTATTGGTGTTAGCTCCTCTTTGAAGGTCCGGTAGAATTCCGTGCTAAAGCCATCTGGCCCTGGGCTGTTTTTGTTTGGGAGATTTTTAATGACTATTTCTATTTCCTTAGGGGTTATTGGGCTGTTTAATCTGTTTATCTAATCTTGGTTTAGCTTCAGTAAGTGGAATCTATCAAGAAAATTGTCCACTTCACTTAAGTTTTCAAATTTGGTGGAGTATAGATTTTTAAAGTAGGATCCAAATATTCTCTGGATTTCCTCAATGTCTGTTATTATTTCTCCCTTTTCATTTCTGATTTTGTTGATTTGTGTTTTCTCCCTCTGTCTTTTAATTAATTTGGCTAAGGGTCTGTCTATTTTGTTGATTTTTCTCGAAGAGCCAACTCTTGGTTTCATTGATTCTTTGTATAGTTCTTTTTGTTTCTAAGTTGTTGATTTCAGCCCTAAGTTTGATGATCTCCTGCCTTCTGCTCGTCTTGGGAGTGTTTACTTCTTTTTTTTTTACAATTCCCCCAGTTTAGCTGTTAATTCGCTAATATGATCTGTCACAATTTTTTTTTAAGGCACTTAGTGCTATGAACTTTCCTTGTAGCACAGCTTTCACTGTGTCCCATAGGTTTGGGTCTGTTGTGTCTTCGTTTTCGTTGAATTTTAAGAAGTCTTTGATTTCCTTCTTTATTTCTTCCCTGACACAGTGGTTCTCTAGTAAAGAGTTGTTCAATTTCCATGTGAGTGTAGACTTTCTGTTGATTCTTTTGCTATTTAAGTCCAGCTTTATTCCATGGTGGTCTGATAAGATACAAGGGGTTATTTCAATTTTCTTGTATCTGTTGAGGCTATCTTTGTGTCCAACTATATGGTTGATTTTGGAGAAGGATCAGTGAGGTGCTGAGAAAAAGGTGTATTCTTTTATGTTTGGGTGAAACCTTCTGTAGATATCTGTTAGGTCCATTTGGTTCATGATCTCTGTTAGACTCATTATTTCTCTGTTTGGCTTCTGTCTTGATGTTCTGTTCATATTTGTGAGTGGAGTGTTGAAGTCTCCCACTATAAAATTGTGAGGCCAGTTAGTATGAAAGCTGAGTTAGATATAGAACTTTAAACTCATGGAGATGGTTAGATAGTAGAATGTTAAAGTCAGGTGCCAAATACTGGACTGGACACTGGGAATGTATGCTAAGCCATATAAATCTCATAATTGTGGCCTATTTATTTCTGTTGTTTTGTATTGTATTTATAGTTATAAGAGAAAGAACCATTTGTTGGACTGAAAGGGAGAGCTGTTGGGGGGTTAAGAAATACCTTAAACTGAAAAAAAAGCGAAGAGGATGGGGGGTTGAGGGAGAGGAGGGTGGAAGGGTGGGACTGGAGTGGGGAGTAGGGAGGGGAGTGTGATTGAGATGTAACTTGAAGAAATAAAAAATAAATTATTTTAAAAAATGATATCCACATGGAAAAATCTCACATAATTCTGTAGTATAACATAATTATTATAAGTAACAATTAGACTATATAAGAGAAGTTAGCAGTAAAGTTGGTCAGTGAACACAAAATACGAAATTTAAAAGGTTCTAGTTTGAAGCATCCCATGATGTTAGCATGCCTGATATTGCTTTCTGAATCAGAATAGTCATAATAATAAACCTTTTCCATCATCTTTATGTGGTCTAATAAGTTTAGAAAGATAGCCATGAAATACTTGTTCAATATTATTTCATTGGTATGAATGGTTATATGGTGGTAAATTTATAAAGTTATTATTTTACTATTAGATTTTGCCACCATCAACAATATGAAGACAAACCACAAAGGCAGAGGTGGTCAAAGCACAAGATTTGACAATTTTTTTGAAGATGAAATCCTTTCAAATTCACTTTATTAATATCCATTTCACAAATGAGAGAATTCTTCTTTAGTAGTAACAAAAATCCTTACTTTATGAGAAAATTTTAAAAAATATGTTGTTCTATAACTTCTGTGTCTGAAGGTCCATTTATGGGTATTCTAAGCAACACAGAATTTGCAATTTAAAACTTTCACAAACAGCAAACTCAGTAACTTCTGAAATAACACATAGTGAGCATGGCCACTCCTCTTGCTGCTGTATTCCCACATACACACTATCTTAGCACATGGACATTAATCTTTCCTTTATTTTTTTTTCCTTTATTTTTTATTTCTCCAAGTTACATCTCAGTTGCAGTCCCCTCCCTATTCCCCTTCCAGTCCCATCCTCCCACCCTCAACCACCCATCCTCTTCCCTTTTTTTTTTTTCTTTTAAGTTTAAAGTATATCTTATTTCCCCCTACAGGTTCCCCTTTCAGTCCAACAAATGGCTCTTTCTCTTATAATAATAAATACAATACAGTACAACAGAGGTAATTAGGCCACAGTTATGAGGGTTATATGGCTTAATGTACATTCCCAATGTCCAGTCCATATGTATTTGGTACCTGACTTTAACATTCTACTATCTAACCATCTCCATGAGTTTAAAGTTAAGTTTAAGGTATATCTTTTTCCCCCAACAGCTCCCCTTTCAGTCCAACAAATGGCTCTTTCTCTTATAACAATAAATACAATATAAAATAACAGAAATAATTAGGCCACAATTATGAGAGTTATATGGCTTAGCACACATTCTCAATGTCCAGTCGATACGTATTTGGCACATGACTTTAACATTCTACTATCTAACCATCTCCATGAGTCTAAAGGTCTATATCCAACTCAGCTTTCATTCTAACTTGCATCGCAATTTTAAAAACATCTTCTTAGATCCAGAACACACTCTTAATGCCTAAATAACTCAAAATTTAACTATGAGACTCTAGTCTTCAACCACCTCAGAGACCTGAGAGGGATAAATATATCTGGTTATACAGGAAGTGCAGGGCCAGAAGCTTCCAAAACTAAGAAATGACATATCAGTGGCTGCTTGGACAGTTCCCAATTTCTCTTTATACATTACAGCCTGATGCCCTTTCTTAAGTTTTATTTCCTTCTCCACTTCTTTCATCTTCAGCATTAAAATGATAAGAAAATACAATTTAATTCTTCCATTGTTCTCTCCAGTGGTAACAATTTGATGCCAAATTGTCTGAATATTTGTGAAGAGGACTTATTTAAAAAGGAGCCTCGAGTTCTATATTGTATTTTTATAATGATACCTATCTTGTACCTGTTATTTGTGTGACATTCTTTTGAGAATGTTCCAGATATTGTTTCATATATTTCTCCTCACAGAGTTGTATACTGTGCAATAATTTTATCCATATTTGAAAACTAAAAAGCAAAGTTATACAACTTTTCTTTTCCATGGTCATACAGCCATAAACTGAAAATTTAGTTTTAATTTAAGAGATCTATCACAGAAATATTTGAATAATCTGCTTCTGTAAAATATATACCTGAAAACAAAGAACTGGCTACTGTCACTAGTGGGTGAAATTACTGATATTCTCACTGTTGTAAACACACATGAGCATCTTCCAATTTTCTTTATTTGGTGCATTGTTGAGACACAAAGCTGGATCTGTGCTGTCTGCTGAAGAGGTAATTAACACAATAATCAAAGACCTAGAGAACATTGATGTGATGTGGAATATGCAGTTGGAGCTCATCATTACAGACAGACAGGTGTACTTTGCATGTTATAACTATGGACATTTTATTAAATGGATAACACTTCCAATTTCTAAGACAACTTTAACTCTTCCTTTAGTGTTTGGTTATTTTCAGAGAATGTTCAGTCTACAGTAGTTTTACAGAAAAGTGTAAGTGAAATATGATGAAAATTAAAACTATTCATTATTAAGAAGGAGGTGATAGAGAAGGTTCTTATTGTGAATAAAATGACCATTATGGGTCACACATAACATTAATGTTCTATACAACTTAGGGTCAGGATTAGTGTGAAGAACTGTCAACTCTGAGTAACTAAACCACCATCTCAAAATATATTCTTCAACCGACAGATAGGATATATCAGTAGATTATAGGCATATGGAGAGATAGGTGATAGATATGTAGTGGTACACATGGTTAATCTGGCTTTTTTCATAACACTGTTACCTCTCATACCTGAGATTATTTTATAGTTATCAGATATCTGAGAAAATATGTGGGAAGGCATACAATAACCTGACAAGTCATGCATCCTTCTCACAGAAACATACATGCTATCACTATCATATTTTACTTGTTCAAAGTGGGGCAGATACCACTCTGATTCGAGGAGAACAAAGAACTATCTCTGGACAGAAGAATTATTGAAGTTGAGGATATGTGAAACCTGACATTCTATGAAAGGAAAATTAAAAATTCTTCCTATGAGTTAAAGATTGTGTGAGTACTTGGGATAGTAGTGTTATGGACAATAATGCAAAAATATGCTGAACAATGCATGACTGTGGTGGTTTGAATAAGATGAATACCCTATATGGTCATATATTTATATTCTTAGTCTTCATTTGATAATCTATCTGGAAATTACAGGATGTGACTTTGTTGGAGGAAATGTGGCATTGAGAGAGGACTTTGAGGTTTATAAAACTCATACCAGGCCCAGTGCTCCCCCTCTCTCTTTTTCTCTCTCAATCTCTCTTCTCTCTCTCTCTTTTTCTCTCTTCTGTCACCATCACCCCTTTCTCCCTTTCTTTCTCTCTGCTTGATTCCTGAGGAACAGGACATAATGCTTTCAGCTACTTCTCCATCATTCCTGCTAGCATACTAACATATTCCCCACCATGATGATAATGGATTAATTCTCTGAAATTTCAAGGAAGACCTCAGTTAATTGTGTGGTTTTTAAAATTTGTCCATCTCTCATACAATACATCCCAACCATAGCCTCTCCTTACTTCCCTTCTTCCCAGTCCTGCTCACCTGTTCCACTGTTCCTCTGTTTTCCTTTAGAAAGAACAGGCATCAAAATGATATCACCAGAGAATGACATAACAAGATACCATAGGACTAGGCATAATTACTCATATCAAGGATGGATGAGGAAACCCAGTAGGAGAAAAGGATCCCCCAGGAAGGCAAAAGAGTCAGAGACATCTCATTCTCATTGTGAGGAGTCCAACAAAAACCCCAAACTAAAAAACCACAGCGTGTGTGCATGGACTTATTTCAGACCCATGCAGGCTCTGTAGTTGTCACTTACTCTGTGAGCTCCTATGATCCCAGCTTTGTTATTCTTTGGGGCATGATCTCCTGGTGTCCTCAACCCCTCTGACTCCTACAATACTTCTGACACATCTTCTTCAGGATTCCCCACGAAAAGTTGCTATGATCATGGTGTATCCTCAAACCAATAGACCACTAAGCCTGAACTGTCTATCAAACATTTAAATATGAAATAATATATTTTTCCTGATATCATATAGAAATATTCATTAGTTCTGTACATGCTTAAATAGAATCTGTAAAGAAAGAATTGTAAGCCACTGGACAGTTTTCCTTTTGTACTTACCTTGCAGATACTTTTCATAGGCATACTTACTTAATATTTATTTTCCATTTATATTTATGTTCTGATAGCTTATAAGATGATAGTTACTATTCTATGATAGGAAATCAATATACTAGGATGTTTCTTTCATTTTCTGTCTATTTTCTTCATTATGTTACCCTGTCTGATATCTAGTTTCAAGGACTTTGTAATCTAATCTTTCATGTCATCAGACTTTTGTAATCTGTCCTTGTGTCTTTCATCTTAAGGCAAGTTAAACATGTGTTATTATCTTTCATTTTTCACACTGTAAAACTAACTACTTGTGGGAAAATCCCTATGGGATGAAACACTATAACCACTATATAGATAAAGATGAATTTTTATGTGACTCTACTTGACATATGCAATGTAATATGATTAGTATCCTTTAGATGATTTTTAAGAACATGAGTTCTCAAGAAATGACATAATTATATTTATAGAATTTGCAGTAATATGTCCATAAAATATAAATAACAGGAATGTGAGGAGTTGAAAATTTAAAGATGAATAAAAATTACAAATCTTGATCAATATAAGTCAGAAGCTTTATGAATTCTTTAAATAAATAGCAGTAACATAAGGACAGGGAAATAGAGATGTTTCATACAACCAAATATAAGTATTCTATTATTTTTCTAATTAAATATAGATTAGAGACAATTTAAGGAAGAATGACTGAACCACGAGATTAAGCATTCTTTTTTTTAAGGAGGAAAGATTTAATTTTTTTTTACAGATTGTTATTTTTTTCTTTTTTGTCTCTTTTTTAATTTATTTTTTATTACTTCAAGTTACATCTCAATCACAATCCCCTCCCTACTCCCCCCTCCAATCCCACCCTCCTACCCTCTTCCCCCATCCCCTTCCTTTTTTTTGAAGTTTAAGGTATATCTTTTTCCCCCCAACAGCTCCTCCCTTCTGTCCAACAAATGGTTCTTTCTCTCATAACAATAAATACAATACAAAACAACATAAATAAATAGGCCACAATTATGAGAGTTATATGGCTTAGCATGCATTCCTAATGTCCAGTCCATATATATTTGTCACCTGACTTTAACATTCTAATGTCTAACCATCTCCATGAGTTTAAAGTTCTACATCCAACTCAGCTTTCATCATAACTTGCATCACAATTTTAAAAACATCTTCTCAGATCCAGAACACCCTCTTAATTTCTAAACTACTCAAAATTTAACTATGAAACTCTAGCTATCTAGTCTTCAACCACCTCAGAGACCTGAGAGGGATAAATATATCTGGTTATACAGGAAGTGCAGGGCTAGCAGCTTCCAAAACTAAGAAATTACATGCCTGTGGCTGCCTGGAGAGTCCCCATTTTCTCTCCATACATTACAGCATCAATCTTCAGCTGTTTGGCCCCATTTGTCTGACAGACATTGACTGTAAAGCAGAAATTATGAAGGACTTGCCTACCCTGTCTTGGCAGAGCTAGACTGTTGACTTACTTGCTTCCAAGTTTTGTCCTGTTTGGACAGCATTCTGTCTACAGTTGAAGCAAAGGTATTTTTCTTCCCAAGAGATAAGCTTGCCACTAATTCAAACATCTCCAATTGGAGATTCTTTGATGCTCATCTTCTACTTAGAGTAGAATAGGAGGTGCTGTCAGGAGCTGACATGTCTTGATATAAAAAAAAAATCTTAAGAAAACATCTTTGAATGCCATAGTCTACAGATCTCTTGAGGTTTTTGAAGACCATCTATCTATCTCTTATACTTGCATAAGCAAATGTTGCTTGTCTCTTATCAATTTGATTTCTGATTAGCTTAGGAAATAAATGTGATAGACTGTCCTATTATCTAACAAAATGACACACTTGAATGACTATTAGTTTGTATAACCTAACTTTTAAATTATTATTAAATATTTATTTATTAATAATATTCATTTATAACAAATACCAACAATTTCTTAACTATTAACCCTACAAATTCCTACAACCCCTTTAACCTAACCACTAAACCTATTGATAACTATTTTTCTGACCTTTCAGAAGGACACAGTTACACACTTAACAGTCCTTTTTCTGGAATATCTCAGGTGCAGGTTCGTGAGGGTAAATTGCAGTCTCACCTTAAATAAGGCTTGATGCTTTCTTATCTCTGGGAGAACCCAGAAGCAACTCTGCCACTCTGTCTCAGTCCTTAAAGCCAGCCACAATTTTGTTTAGGCCACTGTTTGGACAGGTCAAACCCCTCTAGGCAAAGGTTGAGTCCCAGCGTTTAGTCCTTGGCCTTTTGCTGTCTTGCTGAGGCTTTCTTTGCTCACCAGCTTCTTTCTGCCTCAGGGAGATCTGGCCATTAACTGATTGTCAGCACTTTTTTTCAGCAAGACCTCGGAGCTCTCTAGCATTGAGGGCCTCTTGGATGGCGCTTCATGCGCTGTCCTTAAATAGGAGGAACTCTGTTTCAGCTTACTTTGGGCTCTGCCCACTTAGCAGCTGAAAACAATGCAAGGACAAATACTTTGTTTCTCAGTCCATTAAGTCTTTCCTGGCTTCAACCTTGTTTTTCAGTCCATTAAGTCTCCTGTTTGTTTCCTGTTTTCACCTGACTTCATCCTTGTTTTTCCACAAGCTGATAAGCTAATCACTCACAGCCAAGTTGATCTTCATGCCCCAAATTAAGAGACTGTATCAGAAACCCCTAAATATTTTCTAAATCTAATTCCCTACAAGATTGCATTACTTAATTATCCTAAACTACTTATGACAGTTGGTAGCAAAAGGCCAAATCTTCACATCTCATTTTTAAGCATTACCTAGGTACAAAACTTTAAAAACAGCTAACCTTAATTTTGCATCAATATACAAAGATCAATCCCAATTTAGCCAAATATAATCTTAATTTTGTAACAATGTACCAATGTATAAAGGCATATTCAATAATCTGTCCCTTTTTCTTTATCATTCCTATATTATATCTATGTCCCATTTTTTCTCAAGTCTGTTCACCCCTACATAGGAGACAAAGAAGAAAAGAAAAAGAGAGAAGTCCCTGGGTCTAACCTCAAAATCTATTTAACAAGATCATTTAGCATTTTGTAATCTCTCCCCCTAAATAACAAGTTTATCTATAACCAAAAGGGGGGAAAACACCCACCCCATCTTCTGGAGATAGGAAGTCTCTCTCTTAAAATGACTTCCTGCTGATTTGGGACTTAGTACACCTGTTTGGGGCCCAAATAAGAATGAGAAAATGGTTAAAACTGTTAATAGAATCATTTGATGTTCAGTCCTTTTGTGCTCAGCTATTTAAATGTCCTAAGAAGTTTGTAGACAGAAGCTGAACTTCAGGACTTTGCTGAAGTTCTGGCTGGAACAGTCTGTGGGGCTGAACAATCTTAGTGATTTTGAGGTGTTGTCATTGTAGACTTTGGAGGAAACAGTTATTGAAGAAGTATGCAAGGCTGGATCATCTGGGCTACTTATCTTCTTTGGTGTCAGATCTGTTTTCTTCTGAGGCTTCAGTTGTCCAGTTGTCCCTGGATTCCTTATATGGATGCTTTAAATTTCCTGGAAAGATAAGAACAGAACCCTGCCCTAATCCTAACTCTGGAACACTACCTTTTTTTGTGGGGGGGTTAGGTAATATTTTTCCTGGAGCAAATTAAGTTCTTTGACAATATAAAATGTATTAATTTCAATTGAGATTAAAAAAGAAATTATTTTGATATTTTGGAACTAAACAAACCTTTAAGTGTATATATTTTGTGATCTCAAAAGACAATTCGCTGTGAATTTTAGCATGTCTTTTTTGAGTAGCTTTTAAACTTAAATCCTTCCAAATCCTATGTGCCTGTCTCTGCATTCTAAGTATTGGGATCAAAGGCATGTGGTTCCCAACTGATGGTATTCAAGATGTGTTCCACCACCCCTGGATGGATGTTTTTCTCTATTTAGAGCTTGCTTTGTGTCAGGCTGAGCTTGAACTCTGAGATCTGCAAGTTTCTGTCTCTAGAGTGTTGGGATTAAGGGTGTATCCTTCTCAAATGATGGGATTAAGGGTGTGTACCATCACCACCCTGTTCCTTGTAACTCTAGAATTTATAAGACATCTAACTCTGTAGTGATCTTCCTGTCTCTGCTGGAGTTAAAGGCATGGGCCAAAGCCACGCATTTCATATATTTTACCTTAGCTCCAAATTATTTCAACTCTTGGAGGTTGAACTGCAGTAACCTTTAATTTATTTACAGTATTTTAAACCTTTTACCTTCTTTTTCATGCCAAACCATGAAAATATCCTTTATATCCACACCAAAAAAAAAAAAAAAAAAAAAAAAAAAAACCAAAACAAGAACTTTTAAGCTGCTATAAAGTTTGTGTAAGCTATGTGGCCACCAGCAGTCTAACATTCTAATATGAAATTAAGGCCATTTTCCTTTCATGCCGTTAGGCAAGTATACCTTTGGAAATTTATAGCTTGAAATTTTTATATTGTATTTTATTATATTTTTAAGCTTATTAACGCTTTTCTTTAAAAAAGTATTTTTCTCAAGTTAATTGTAGAACATAGCTTACTCCCAGCCCCTCTGTCCCTCCTTCCTTCCTTTCCTCCTTCCCTTCCTCCTTCTCTCCCTCTCTCTCTCCCTCATTGTTCCTCTACTTTGCAGTCTCCTTCTCCTCAGATGAGGTGGGCCCTCACATATCATACTCCCTCAGACCTTCAGTCATGTGAGGGCCAAGAGCTTCCATTTGTACTTGGGCTTGATATGGCACCCCATCTAAGGTTAGGTGTTTCACTAACCTGCAGCATATTCCATGACTCACTGCTGGGTGAAATTTTTCCTAGGATAGATATGCTAGGTTCCTATTTATTTGGGTTTGTGGGTTATTGGATACTTATCCTGTGATGTATGGTTAATATACATTTATAAGAGAGTACATACCATGTTTATCTTTCTGGGACTGAGTCAGCTCACTTAGGATGAGCTTTTCTAACTCCTTCAATTTGGTTTTGAATTGCATGATTTCCTCATTTCTGATAGCTGTGTAGTATTCCATTGTATAAATGTACCACAGTTTTTTGTTTTGTTTTGTTTTTTATTCATTCTTCAGTTGAAGGACATCTGGGTTGCTTCCAGTTTCTGGCTATTACAGCAGCTATGAACATTGTTGAGGCAAAGTACTTGTTTCATTTTGAATCATTTGGATATATGCCCAAGAGGGGTATGGCTGGGTCTTGAGGTAAAATTATTCCCAATTTTCTAAGATATCTCCAGATTGATTTCCAAAGTGGTTGCACAAGTTTGCAGTCCCACCAGAAATGGGGGAGTGTTCCCCTTTCTCCACATCCTCACCAGCATGTGCTATCATTTGAGTTTTTGATCTTAGCCATTCTGACAGGTGTGAGATGGAATCTCAGAGTTGTTTTAAGTTGCATTTCCCTGATGACCAAAGATGTTGAACATTTCCTCAAATGCCTCTCGGCTTTTAGAGAGTTCTCTTCTGTGAATTCTTGGTTTAGCTCTGTACCCCATTTATTAATGGGGTTATTTGATTTTTTGGTGTTTAATTTCTTCAGTTCTTTATATATTTTGGGTATTAGCCCTCTGTCAGATGTTGGGTTGGTGAAGATCCTTTCCCAGTCTGTAGGCTACCGTTTTGTTCTAAGGACAGTGTCCTTTGCCTTACAGAAGCTTTTCAATTTTATAAGATCCCATTTATTGATTGTTTGTTTTAGTGCCTGAGCTATTGGTGTTCTATTCAGGAAGTTGCTACCAGTGCTAATGAGTTCAAGACTTTTCCCCACTTTCTCTTCTATTAATGTTAGTGTGTCCGGATTTATGTTGAGGTCCTTGATCCACTTAGACTTAAATTTTGTACAGGGTGATAAGTATGGATCTATTTGCATTCTTCTTCATGTTGACATCCAGTTAGACCAGCACCATTTATTGAAGATGCTTTCCTTTTTCCTTTGTATGTTTTTTGGCTTCTTTATCAAAAATTAAGTGACTGTAGGTGTGTGGGTTTATTTCTGGGTCTTCAATTCAATTCCATTGGTCAACTGGTCTGTTTCTATACCAGTACCATGCTGTTTTTGTTATTATTGCCCTGTATTACAGCTTAAAATCCTGGATGGTGATACCTCCAGATGTTCTGTTATTGGACATGATTGATTTAGCTATTCTGAGTCTTTTGGTATTCCATATGAAGTTGAGAATTGTTTTTTTCCAGATCAGTAAAGAATTGAGTTGGTATTTGGATAAGAATCACATTGAATCTGTATATTGCTATTGGTAAGATGGCCATTTTTATTATGTTGATGCTACCTATCCATGAGCAAGGGAGATCTTTCCGTATTGTGATATCTTCTTCAATTTCTTTCTTCAGGGACTTGAAGTTCTTATCATACAGGTCTCTCATTTGCTTGGTTAGAGTTACCCCCAGGTATTTTATATTATTTGTGGCTATCATGAAGGGTTTTGATTCCCTTATTTCTTTCTCAGCCCATTTATCTTTTGTGTAAAGAAGGGCTACTGGTTTATTTGAAATGATTTTGTATCCAGCCACCTTACTAAAGGAGTTTATCTGATGTAGGAGTTCTCTGGTGGAATTTTCGGGGTCACTTATGTACACTACCATATCATCTGCAAATAGGGATACTTTGACTTCTTCCTTTCTATTTTGTATCCCCTCGATCTCCTTTAGTTGTCATATTGCTGTAGCAAAACTTCAAGTACTGTGTTGAAGATATATGGAGAGGGTGAGCAGCCTTGTCTTGTCCCTAATATTAGAGGAAATGCTTTAAGGTTCTCTCCATTTGGTTTGATGTTGGCTAATGGTTTGTTGTAGATTGCCTTTATTATGTTTAAGTATGATTCTTGTAAGCCTGATCTGTCCAAGACATTTAACATGAATGGGTGATGGATTTTGTCAAAAGCTTTTTCAGCATCCATGAGATGATCATGTGGTCCTTTTCTTTCAGCTTGTTTATGTGGTGGATTACATTGATGGATTCTCTAATGTTGAACTACTCCTGCATCCCTGGGATGAAACCTACTTGATCATG
The DNA here is from genome assembly GCA_907164525.1 of Lophiomys imhausi. NCBI lineage: Eukaryota > Metazoa > Chordata > Mammalia > Rodentia > Muridae > Lophiomys > Lophiomys imhausi. Next base: position 1,360,292 of record CAJQZJ010010085.1, on the reverse strand, counting down.
GTGTATGATATTTTTGATGTGATCTTGGATCTGGTTTGCAAGGATTTTATTAAGTATTTTTCATCTGTGTTCATAATGGAAATTGGTCTGAAATTTTCTTTTTCTATTGGGTCTTTGTGAGGTTTAGGTGTCAGGGTGACTGTGGTCTCATAGAATGTGTTTGGCAGTATTCCTTCTGTTTCTATATTGTGGAAGAGTTTGAAGAATATTGGTGTTAGCTCTTCTTTGAAAGTCTGGTAGAATTCTGTGCCGAAACCATCTGGCCCTGAGCTTTTTTTGATTAGAAGACTTCTAATGATTTCTTCTATTTACTTAAGGGTTACAAGACTGTTTAATTTGTTTACCTGTTCTTGATTTAATCTTGGTAGGTGGTTATCATGAAAATTGTCCATTTCATTTAGATTTTCCAATTTTTTGGAGTGCAGGGTTTTCAAGTAGGACCTAGCAATTCTTTGGATTTCCTCAATGTCTGATGTTATTTCCCCTTTTGATTTCTGATTTTTTTTTGATTTGGGTATTTTCCCACTGCCTTTTAGTTAGTTTAGCTAAAGGCTTGTCTATTTTGTTGATATTCTCAAAGAACCAATTCTTGGTTTTGTTGATTCTTTGTATTCTTTTTGTTTCCAAGTTGTTGATTTCAGCCCTGAGTTTGATAATTTCCTCTCGTCTGCTCCTCTTTGGAGTGTTTACTTCTTTTTGTTCTAGATCTTTCAGGTGTGCTTTTAGGTGGCTAGTATGGGAACTGTCCAGTTTCTTTTTGAAGGCACTTAGTACTATAAACTTTCCTCTTAGCACTGCTTTCAATGTTTCCCATAAGTTTGGGTATGTTTTGCCTTCATTTTCATTGAGTTCTAAGAAGACTTTCATTTCTTTTTTTATTTCTTCCCTGACCCAGATGTCATTGAGCAGAGAGTTATTCAGTTTCCATGTTTTTGCAGGCTCTCTGTCGTTTTTGTTATTGTTAAAGTCTAGCTTTATTCCATGATGGTATGATGAGTTACATGGGGTAATTTCAATTTTCCTGTATCTACTGAGGCTTGCTTTGTAACCAAGTATATGGTCAATTTTGGAGAAGGTTCCTTGAGGTGCGAGAAGAAAGTGTATTCTGTTTTGGGGTGAAATGTTCTGTAGATATCAATTAGGTCCATTTGATTCATGCGATCTGTGATGTTCATTATTTCTCTGTTTGGTTTCTGCATCGTTGATCTGTCCAGTGGTGAGAGTGGTGTGTTGAAATCTCCCACTATTAATGTGTGAGGTTCAATGTGGTATTTGAGCTTCAGTAGTTTTTTTTTTTTTTTTTAACGAATAAGGGTGGTCTTACATTTGGGGCATGAATGTTCAGTATTGAGATTTCATCTTGGTGGACTTTTCCTTTGATAAGTATGTAGTTTCCTTCCCCATCTCTTGATTAATGTTGGTTGAAAGTCCAATATATTGCATACTAGAATGGCCACTCCAGCTTGTTTCTTGGGTCCATTTGCTTGGTATATCATTTTCCAGCCCTTTACTTGGAGATAATGCCTATCTTTTTTGCTGAGGTGTGTTTCTTGTAAGCATCAGAATGTGGGATTCTATTTTTGCATCCATTCTGCTAGCCTGTGTCATTTAATTGGGGAATTGAGTCCATTGATGTTGAGAGGTATTAATGACCAGTGACTGTTACTTCCTGCCATCTTGATGTTTGTGGAAATAGTGTGTGAGTGAGCTTCTCTTCTTTTGGTTTTGCTGCAGGCATGCTATTTCTTCCTGTGCTTTCTTGTGTGTAGTTAACCTCTTTGGGTTGGAGTGTTCCTTCCAACATCTTCTGTAGAGTTGGATTTGTGTATAGATATTGTTTGAATTTAGCTTTGTCATGGAATATCTTGTTTTCTCCATCTATGTTGATTGAAAATTTTGCTGGGAATAATAATCTGGCCTGGCATTTGTGGTTTTTTAGGGTCTGCAAGACGTTTGTCCAGGCCTTTCTGGCTTTTAGCATCTCTGAGGAAAAGTCAGGGATGATCCTGATAGATTTGCCATTATATGTTATTGACCCTTTTCCCTAGCAGCTTTTAATATTCTTTGTTTGCTGTGTACATTTAGTGTTTTGATTATTATGTGGTGGGAAGATTTTCTTTTCTGGTTTAATCTATTTGGAGTTGTGTAAGCTTCTTGTATAGTTATAGGCATCTATTTTTTTAGATTTGGAAATTTTCTTAAATATTTTTGTTGAAGATATTTTCTGGTCCATTGAGCTGGTAATCTTCTCTTCTATTCCTATTATTCTGAGATTTCATCTTTTCATTGTGTCCTTGATTTCCTAAAGATTTTGTGTCAGGACCTTTTTAGATTTTACATTTTCTTTGATGGATGTATCAATTTCTTCAATTTTATCCTCTGTGCCTGAAATTCTTTCTTCCATCTCTTGTATTCTGTTGGTGATGCTAGTGTCTGTAGTTCCTATTCTTTTCTTAAGGTTTTCCAGTTCTATGTTTGTCTTCGATTGGATTTTCTTCATTGCTTCAACTTCCCATTTCAGGTCTTCCATTCCTTTAAGCGCTTTATTCCTTTCCATCACCTCCTTTGCAGTACTTTGTTGTTGCTCTCTGAGGTATTTGATTTCCTCCCTTAGGCCTTCTATTATTAATATAAGTGTAGGATTAAGGTCATTTTCCTTTGTTTTAATCGTGTTAGGATGTCCAGAGTTGTCAGTAGCATTATTGGTAGGTTCTGGAGACATCATATTGCTTTGTATTTTTTTTTTTTAACCATGTTCCTGCACTGACCTTTTGTCATCTGATTGGCCCTTGTGTTGTCTGTTTATTTCTTTTGTCAGTTGACCTTGGTGCTTAGGAAAACTCCCTTCCTGGGGATTGCCTGATCCTAAGATCCTGGTGTCTACCTCCAGATGGTGGGCAGGTTCCTGTAATAGATTGGCTTTTGGAAAGAAGAGTGGCTGCCACTCTCCTTAACTGGTTGTGACCCAATTGGACCAATATACAGGGGATTGGAGCCAGGAGGGTTCTATCCTCTGAGGACCTGGGAGCTGGCAGGTCTCCTCAGAAGGTCAGGTATAAAGCCCACAGCTTCCAAAACTATGAAATAACATACCAGTGGCTGCCTGGACAGTTCCCATTTTCTCTCCATACATTAGAGGATCTATCTTCAGCCATTTGGCCCCATTTCTCTGACAGACATTGATTGTAGAGCAGGAATTATGAAGGACTTACCTACCCTGTCTTGGCAGAGCTAGGCTGTCGACTTATTTGCTTCCAAATTTTGTCCTTTTTGGACAGCATTCTGTCTACAATTGAAGCAAGGGGTTTTTCTTGCCAAGAGATAGGCTTGCCACTAATTCAACCATCTCACACTGGAGATTCTTCGATGCTCATCTTCTACTTGGAGTAGAATAGGGCGTGCTGTCAGGTGCTGACATGTCTCGATATCAAAAAATCTTAACTTAAGAAAACGTCTTTGAACGCCATATTCTGCAGATCTCTTGAGATTTTTGAAGATTCCCTATCTATCTCTTATATTTAGATAAGCAAATGGGGCTTGTCTCTTAGTAACTTGATTTCTGAGTAGCTTAGAAAATAACTGTGATAGACTGTCATAGTAACTAACAAAATGACAAGCTTGCATGACTATTAGTTTGCATTTCTTAATTATCCTAAAGAGTTTATGACGGTTGGTAGCAAAAGGCCAAATCTTCATATTTCATTTTTAATCATTACTAGGTACAATACCTTTAAGAAGTGTTACCCTTAATTTTGTATCAATATACAAAGATCCATACCAATGTGGCAAAATATAATCTTAATTTTGTATCAATATACAAAGGTCAATATCTACGTAGCCCAATTCAATCTTAATTTTGCATCAATATACAAGGGTCAATACAACAGTGGACAAATATAATCTTAATTTTGTATCAATATACAAAGATCAATACCAATTTAGCCAAATATAATATTTATTTTGTATCAGTATACAAAGGTATAAGGGCATATTCAATAATCTGTCCTTTTTTCTTGTTCTTTCCTATACTATGTCTATGTCTCATTTTTTCTCAAATCTGTTCACTCCTACATTAGCAGAGAATGAAGGATACAGAAAAGAAAAAGAGAGAAGTCCCTGGGTCTAACCTCCAAAAGCCATTTAACAAGACCATTTAACAGCTTGTAGTCTCTTCCCCTAAATAACACAATTTTCTATTATCCATCAGATAACCAAAGAGCAGGAAACACCCTCCCCACCTTCTGGGGATGGGACATCGCTCTCTTAAAATGACTTCCTGCTGATTTGGGACGTAGTAAACCTGTTTGGGGCCCAAATAAGAATGGAAAAATGGTTAAAAATGTTGGAAGCTGCGGGCCCTCCACTTCCTATATATATATATCCCTCTCAGGTCTCTGAGGTGGTTGAAGAATAGATAGCTAGAGTCTCATAGTTAAGTTTTGAGTTGTTTAGGAATCAAGAGGGTGTTCTGTATCTAAGAAGATGTTTTTAAAATTGTGAGGCAAGTTAGGATTAAGGCTGAGTTGGATGTAGAACTTTAAACTCATGGAGATGGTTAGACATTAGAATGTTAAAGTCTGGTGACAAATATATATGGACTGGACACTAGGAATGCATGCTAAGCCATATAACTCTCATAATTGTGGCCTATTTATTTCTGTTGTTCTATATTGTATTTATTTTTATAAGAGAAAGAACCATTTGTTGGACTGTAAGGGGGAACTGTTGGGGGAAAAAGATATACCTTAAAATAAAAAAAATAAGGGTCGAGGATGGGGTTTGAGGCGGAAGAGGGTGGAAGGGTGGGAATTGAGGGGGGAGTAGGGAGGGGATTGTGATTGAGATGTAACTTGAAGAAATAAAAAAAATAAAAGAAAATAAATGAGCACACAGAAAAAAGAAGAAAAAAAGGCAGGTATAGTTGTGATTTGTCCTGTGTTCTCCCCTCACTGACAAAATCATTCTGGTTCAGCAGCTAGGCTTACCATGCAGGCAGGGAGCTCCACCCAAGATCGGTGCCAGCCTCAGTGTACCTGTTGGTGACTACCTCAAATTCTTGGGTGTTAGCCTGTGTTACCCACCCCAATATTTGTGAAGAACACACAGTCGCACTTTGTTTGCAGCGAGTCTTGGCTCCTAATTACTTTCCTGTGAATGGGTTAGGTCTCAGCTACAGTGCACACTGTGCCATCATGTTGGAAAGTCTGGAAAAAAAATCTTTCTTACCATTGCTCTTGTGGTCCGTCTGTTCTTCCCTGTTTGGTGTATAGTTCTGTGTGCAGGCTGGCTATCAAGAAGACAGGCAGGGCCGCTGATCTGTGGCTGGAGACGTGGGCTGAATCTGCTCATGGGCTAGATCTGCTGTAGCTGGCGCTCTTCTCCAGATGGGTGCCCCAGCTGGCTGATCTCATGGGGGTCAAGATTAAGTATTCTTAAATTTCAATGGCATTATAGGCACTATAGTGAGGTAAAGGTTCACAAAAAGATGTAAAGAATCAAAGGGAGTTTGTCTAGTACTGCCATAACTGTATACATATCTGTATGTATACACAATACACACACACTATAGGTAATATAAGAATTGATAGGGTAATACTGGGGGTGAAAAGAATAAGAAGAGGTTGGTGAGAATGGGATAGGGAAAATAGAGTTAAGTAAAACACAGAGAAAAGGCCATATGAAAATCTACTACTTTAAAATCAATTCAAAAATAAAATTTATTAGACAAATATATAAAAGGGATATAAAATGCTGTTTTCAGATAATAAATGTTGTTAAAGATCAGAAAAAACAAAACAACCAGTACTTACCTATGGGATGTTGGTTAAGGAGATAGCTGAGGCCCTTGAAAGAATGCAATTTCTAAGTTTTCCTCATGATTGGCCACTGGAATGACATAAGTAAGATTCTGTTGTTAAAAACACCATGCAATTTGATTTCATTATTTATATATATATATATATATATGTATATATATATATATATATATATATATAAGATTTCATAGCAATGTATAGCATGGAAGGTGCTATGCAAGCCATTGGAAGACAAAGGCATCAAAGGCATACATAGCAGTCGATCCTATGAACTGTGATAGAATCTTTCAGGCAAGAGGTTCTCATATGTACAACAGAGATGCAAAAGTTATGAGTATAATAAAACATTTGGTATTGGATTTGAGGCTTGTTCCATATGATGGAATCAATACACAATATTTTAACCAATCAAACATGCATGGTTGATGAGACCATGGAAACTAGATGGGGAATTGCTACTCTTCCTAGATAAATTAATATAGTGTTGAATCAATGGATTCATTTCATTAATAAAAAGTAAATATAACTAATGCTCAAACTCATTTCAACCATCAAATGAAAATGTAGGTACTTGGTGGAGTGTACCCTAGTTACTAGAACCGTAGATTGCTCAGGACAGAAGACAGAGAAGAAACAGAAAACAAGGAAAAAGAAATTCCCAAGATACCCATCCAGCGAAGTTGACCTCAGAAATCAGCATCTAAATCTATGACAACTGCAAAACCCAGATGGCTAAAGGCCAGAATAAGAATGTAATAAGCAACAACCAGGCCAATATGGCAAGCACCACCATAACCCATCTATCCTACTACAGCAAGTGCTGGATAGCCTAACACAGCTAAAACACACACACACACACACACACACACACACACACACACACACACACGACCTTAATTCTAACCTTATGAAGATTATAGAGACCTTTAAACAATCAAACAAACAAAAAATTAAATCCCGGAAAGCAATACAGAAAAATGCAATCAAACAGGTGTAGCAAATTAATAAAATTGTTCAGGACCTGAAAACACAAATAGAAACAATACAGAAACCAAACACTGCTTTGCAATTGTGGCTCATGCCTTTAATCCAAGTACTTGTGAGGTAGAGGCAGGCAGATCTCTGTGAGTTAGAGGACAGCCTGGTCTACATGCAAGGTCCAGGGAAGCCAGGGTATTTACCCAGAAAATCTTGTCTTGAAAAGTCAAAATAATTTTTAAAAAGCACAGAATGATGGAATCCTTGAGTTAGAAACCATAGATAAGGGAACAGGAACTACAGATGCATAGATCACCAACACAGTACAAAAGATGGAAGACAAAATCTCAGGCGTAGAAGATATAATAGAAGAAATTGATACATTGGTCAAAGAAAATGATAATGTAAAAAGTTCCTCACTTAAAAACATCCAGGTAAATCTGAGACACTATGAAAAGTCTATACCTAAAAATAATAGGAATAGAAGAATGAGAACATTCTCAGGTCAAAGAAAGTGGAATCAAGTGGGAGGAGGACCGGCGCAAAGAGTACTGACAGCGAGAACTGCAATCAGTTGGGACCATCTCTGGGATGAGTTAGAACCCTAGGAGGATGGAAATTCCTAGGAATCTATGATCGTAGCTAAGACTTCTAGCATTGGGAGATATGGAACCTGAAATAGCCAGCTCCTGTCCACCAGAAAAGATTTCCAATGGAGAGATTCAACATCAACACCGACACAAATATGTGTAGGGGTAAAGATGGAACAGAAACTGAGGAAATTGCCAAGAGAGAGCACCCACCTCTGACACTATGAATGATATTATGTTATACTTTCAGACAGGCACCTAGTATATCTGTCATCTGAGAAACTGATAGAAACACACTCAGAGACCCACAATCAAACATTAGACATAGTTTAGGAAATCTTGTGAAAGAAAGGGCAGAATGGATTGAAATACACAAAGAGTTAAAGGACACCACAAGAAAACCTACAGAATAAATTAACCTGGGCCCCTAGAAGCCAACAGAGACTCAACCAACAACCAGATAGCATGCATGGAATAGATCTAGGCCCTTTGTATACATGAAACTGTTGTGTAGCTTGGTCTTCATGTGAGACACCTAAGAGCAGTAGCAGAGGCTGTCTCTGACTCTGTTGCTGGCCTTTGGATCCCTTTTCCCTAATTGATCTGTCTTGTCTAGTCACAATAGGAGAAGATGAGCCTACTCTTAATGCAACTGTATATGCGAAGATGGGTTGATATCATTGGGAGGCCTTCCCTTTTCTGAGGAGAAAAGGAGATTGGGAGAATGGGGATGAAGAGAGGGAGGGAGTGAGTGGGAGAAGGGGAGAGAAGCTGCTATTGAGATGTAAAATAAATAAATAAATAAATAAATAAATAAATAAATAAATAGATAAATAAATTTTAAAATGGGGAACAATATCTTGTTTCTCTACCAGTGCCAGACATGGGCTCCTCTGGCAAGTTGGAACAGTCATTAATTGGATAAACCAAGAAGCTCTGCACCAACTTTACCCCACCACAAAGGGCAAACTGCAGGTTGAAGGTTTTGTGACTGTGTTGGTGTCTCAGTCCCTCCAATAAACGCCTTGCCTGATTATAGAAAATGATCAGTGCATGCTCCATATCTCTGGTTGCTAAGAGTCTTCACAAGGGTCACACTCCTGGGAGTTTCTATTGCGTTAGGCTTCTACCTCACCACTGAAATGATTTCCAATTATTATACTTTGACTCTTTTGTGTGCTTCTAATCCCTTGTTTTCCTACTGGGTTGCCTCTGCCAGCCTTACTATGAGAGATATGTCTACTTTCATTGCAATGTGATATCATATGTTTGGATGATATCTCTGGGTGGCCTGCCCTTTTCAAACAGGAAATGGAGAAGGAGTAGATCTGATAGAGGCAGAAAGTGATGGAGGGAGGAACTGAGAGGAGCCATTTGAGGGGAAACTGTGGTTGGTATATAACATATGAGAGAATAATAGAAAAGAGAGAGAAAAAAGAAACAGATCTAAACAGAAAGTTCTCAATAAAGGAATCTTGAATGGCTAAGAAATGCTTAAAGAAATGTTCAACATCCTTAGCCATCAGGGAAATGCAAATCCAAATGACTTTCAGATTATATTTTACACCTGTTGGAATGATTAAGGTCAATAACACAAGTGGCAGTGTATGGTGACAAGAATGGAGCAAGAGTGACATTCTTCCATTGCTATTTTGAGTGCAAAGTTGTATAGTCAGTATGAAAATAAATATCATGATTCCACAGAAAAATGAAATATATTTACCTCAAGACCCAGCTATAATACTCCTGGGCATATACCCAAAGGATATCCTATCCTATCACAAAGACACTCAACTATGTTTATAGAAGTTTTATTCATAATAGTCAGAAACTGGAAATGCTCTAGATGCCTCTTAGCCAAACAATGGATAAACAAAATGTGATACATTTACACAATGGAGTATTATTCAGATGCTAAAAGAAAAAAATGACATCTTGAAATTTGCAGGACAAATTGATGGAACTAGAAATAAATTATACTGAATGAAGTAACTAAGGCCCAGAAAGACAAATATGATATGCATTCACTTATATGTGCATATTAGCTCTTCAGTAAATGGTAATTGAGCTACAATCCTCAGGTCTACAGAGGTTAGGTAAAGAGGAGGGTTCTATGTAGGATGCATTGATCTTCCTGGGAAGGGAAAATAGAATAGATTTTTTGTTAGACTGGGGGATCGTGGAGAAAGGTGAAATAGGGAAAAGGTGTTGGAGAAGGGATGGAGGGAGGGAGTGAGGCAAGAGACAGCTGAAATTAGGCTAGTGGTTTCGTGGTGTGGAAACCTGGTACAGTGGAATCTTCCTTGAATCTTTTAGTGTGACCCTAGTAAGGACTTTTAGTAAAGGAAGTCATAAAACTAGTCTAAAAAATCAATAAAATGACTTCTACTGATATTCTACTATAGTCCAATTTCAGGTTTCTTTTCAATCATCATCAGAGAAGCTTCCTCTGGCAGCAGATGTAGGTGAACTGGACAGATAGCCAGACATTATTTAGATATTCTAAATTGAAGATTTTCAATGGATTACTCCCTTTTTTAGATCAAGAAAACCATAGAAGAAGGGGAGAGAAGATTGTGAACTCATATGGTATGGAGGATACCAGGAAGAATGGCCCACTGAATCAACTAATCAGGGCTCACATGTACTAACAGAGAATAAAATATCAAGCACAGGACCTACAGTGGTCTGTACCAGGTCCTCTGAGTATATGTTGTACCTGCTAACTTGGTATTTTTGTGGGACTCTTAACATTGGTAAGAGGTGTGTTTTTGACTTTTTTGCTTGCTCTTGAGACTCTTCCTCTTTTGGGTTGCTTTTTCCAACCCCAGTTTGGGTTCTTTTGCCTTGTCTTATTGTATATTGTTTTGTCCTGCTTTATTGTTGTCTCTTAGAGCACTACTCTTTTATTTGGAGAAATGGAAGTGAATGGGTCTATGGAAAGAGGAAGAGGGGCAGTTGGGAAGGCAGGAAGGAGGGAAAACTGTGATCAGGATATGTTTTATAACAGAAAAAGCTATTTTCAAAAAGAAAAGAAAAAAGAAAATGTAATGAAATAAATAATGCAAGATGTTTATCAGGTAATGAGAAAATATTACTAATCTTTATTAATAGGAAAGTATAATTAAAATTTTAGATAAATAAAATTTTATCCTTCTTTATCTCCTATGTAGGAGTGAACAGACTTGAGAAAAAAATGGGGCATAGACGTACTATAGGAGAGATCAAGAAAAAAGGACAGATTATTGAATATGCCCTTATACCTTTGTATATTGATACAAAATTAAGATTTTATTTGGCTACAATGGTATTGACCCTTGTATGTTGATACAAAATTAAGATTGTATTGGGCTACATAGGTATTGATCTTTGTATATTGATACAAAATTATAGGTAATGCTTTTTATAGGTATTGTGCCTAGTAATGCTTAAAAATTAATATTAATTTCTTAAATACTTTTTCCCTAAGAAATAGCTGTCAAGAGCTTTATAATAGACGAATAGTTCTTAGTTATATGGATCTATCAGAAAAAAAAGCTTAATTAGATGCAATAATATCATGTAAAATTCAACATATCTACAGTTAGGCACAGAAGGAACATAGCTCAACTTAACAGGTACTATATATGAAAAAAAACCCATGACCAATATCACAAGGAAGGTACTAAAACAGAAGGCATTTCTTAAAAGTGGCAATATCACAAGATTATCTGCTTTCATCATTCTTAGCTAATATAGTAATGGAAATCTTCACAAAAGTAATTAGACAACAATGAACAAGTTTAGTAAATTCAAGGCTAGCACAGCCTGGGATGTACAATGAATTCCAGACCAAACAGAAGCAGATAGAGATGGCATGTCAAATAAATAAATGAATAAAATACAGAGACAATAATAATGCCTCTTAAAACCAGTTTACTAGTAATTCTTGAATCCCACATTCATAGCAAAAACCCATTTTAAACTTAAATTATTTTCCAAAAGAACTTACATATGCAAATGTACCTAGTACCTTCAAAATAACATGTTAAAATTACTAAATTGATACTTTTAAGAATAATAGTATGCAAAAGATATAACATTTACTTTTTAGAACAGAGATTTTGACATTCCATGGTAGATGAAGTTTTTAAAGAAAAATATTTTCTCAAACTCAAGTGTGATGTTCTCTTCCATTTATAATGGCTTAAATTAAATCCCCATCTTTCTTTATCCACTAAGACAATTTTCTTTTTTCTTTTTTTTTTCATAGTTTCTTTTTTTTACTTTATTTTTTATTTCTTCAAGTTACATCTCAATCGCAGTCCCCTCCCTATTCCCCCTCCAGTCCCACCCTCCCACCCTCAACCCCCCATCCTCTTCCTTTTTTTTTTCTTTTAAGTTTAAAGTATATCTTATTTCCCCCACAGTTTCTCCTTTCAGTCCAACAAATGGCTCTTTCTCTTATAATAATAAATACCATACAGTACAACAGAGGTAATTAGGCCACAGTTATGAGGGTTATATGGCTTAACGTACATTCCCAATGACCAGTCCACTAAGACAATTTTCAGCATAGTTTCAGAAATCTCATTGGACACAGTTACTTTTGCTGCCACATACATTTTTCAATTTACCTTCCAATAATCTATGCAGAAAGGCTTGTCCTAATTGATAGACATATTTTTGAATCACTGAAAATTTCTAAAAAATGATGCAGAGTGGAGGTAAGCAAGTATGTATGGAATCATGTTTACATCTAAAACATGTGCATAATGTATGACTACATTAAATTATCAATTAATACAATTTTGAAAGGCAGAAGAAACATACATGTATTTAAATCCTAACTTCAGTACATAAAAAGATTAACACTAATATAAACTTGTAATGGATTACAGTATATATGTCATTAATTACCTGGTGGACCTAGGTCACTAACTCTTTTTGATCTTTAGGATTTGGTGGGGTACTACTAAAATAAACATAAATAAATAATTTCTTTGAAAACTTATCACAATTTTATTTATTTATTTTTTCTATTTTACAGAAAATTGAACCCTAGACCTCATTGATACACATTCAGTACTGCTGAGATATATTCTCAACATTCTCATTATTTTCAGCTTACTTTGAAATTATAATTTAATAACATTTCTAAATAATCTTCCCTCACACAAAACCTTTCCACATAACCCCCTTAAATATTTTTCAGATTCATGGCTTTAAAAAAATAATTGTTATGTTATACATATATGTACATCTATTAGATATATATTCCTAAATAAAATAAATTGAGCCCATATAATACTTGTATGTATTTTTTTAGGGTTAACTGTTTGGTACTGGACAAAAAAAGAGAGGGTCTCCTTCAGGAAGTCCTCTCATGCTCTCAGCTTTCGTCCATTGCTTATAGTTCTTTTGGCACAGTTGAGTCCATGGGCTTTTTCTATACAGTTTGGCATATTCATTGTCCTTGTTGAACTAACATTTGGGCAGGCATATTCGTGAGGCAATGGGTGAAGCTTCTGATATACTAGGAGACAAAAAAAAATCTCATAACATATTCCATAATCCTCTGTCTCTTATAGTCTTTCAGTCTCCTCTCCTGCAATATTCTCAGAGTCTTAAGTCAGGGACTGGACTCTGTAATTTTGCATTTTGATTAGTTGTGGTTTTCTATGTAGTGGTTTTTGTCTATTCCAAAGAGAAGTTTCTTGATGAATAATGAAGACTATACTTATCTGTGGGTCTAAGACAAATGGATATAGATGGTTGTTATGGATTATTTTTGTTTAGTATTTAATTGTTGTCGACTATCCTCCACTAGCAATGATTTCACTACCGCTGATTAGTTAACTAGGTTTCTAGTACAGTTATAGTATTCTTGATGAGTGTATCTTAAAGCCAATTAAAGAACAGTTGGTTACCTCTAACGTATATATAGAACTACTGAATCCTTAATGTTATTATGCCATGAAAGTTGTCTGTGTAATTTACTTACATGAGAGCTGGGTAGGACTGTGGACTCCCCCTCTCCTTCAGAGCTTTGATGGCAAATTATGGAACCATGAAACCATTCCTCATAGATGGTCATTCATTTCAGTGTCAGTTTAGGTATCTCTGGGTTCTGTTTCAAAATTGCCTGGTGTCTTCAGCATTGAGGACTTACCTTCCACCATTAGCAGGTAATAAAAGGCAATAAACTGTAAGTACTCAGGGTCTCTTAGTCATCACTGGTCAACAATTTAAAAGAGGAATTCTCAAGTCTGGTATTGGAGTTACATTAAATTACATGAATTGTAGGGGTTTTTAGGTAAATAGTTAATAGTATGATTTCTTGTGGCTTTTTCAGATGTGTTTACTGTTATTTTGTAAACCCCCATCCTTTTCCTGTATTTACTTTCTTCTTCCCTAAAAAGCCTCCATATTCATATGGAGGAATCCATGAGATCATTTGTATCCTGCTATTTCACTTTACCCTTCTCCCACGTTTTGCCATTATTTTTTGAAGTATAATGTATGACAAATTTGAGGGCTATGTAAACTGTAGCCTCAACAAGAAAATGGTTATTCAAGTCACATCCAAAACCAAATGTTGAATCCCCAGTTTGATGATTTTGGAAATGTAGACTCAGAAAATATCTGAGTTAGATGAGATCATAAACAGAGCACCTCCTACTAGAAGCCTGAGAGCCAAGTCTTTGAACTATTTTAAGAGTTTACTATTAATCTTTGTTGTTATCAAGCAAGACATTGTTACTGAACTACTGGGAAGGAGTCAAATTATCTTTCTCAGCTGTTCCTACATTCACAGCAAGCCCTAGGTGGCCAACAGTAATGTCTGTCAAACACACAGTGGTGTAATTATTCTTTAATTTAAAAAAATGTATTTATCCATAGTTTGTAGATACCTGTTGCCACTGGCACTTACCATAAAATGTCAACTACATTATGTGCTCATTTGTATAGGTCCACAGAGTTATAAAACTTTTCAAGTGACTTTTCCCATTGTACAGTCTGTCTTCTGGCCAACTGACAGTTCACTTTGCATTTCCATATAGATATTCCTTCTTTGGGGGATTTTCCACTCTAAGTGAGAGCTGTGCTGCATGGGTTCTGCTCATTATGAGATTTTTTTTCTTCTCATAACTCTGATGTCATTTATTCTCCTCAAACTGGTGTTCATTAAAATTTCTTGACAATTGTGAAATGTCTTTGTAGAAATGTGAAAATTATACTTGGAAAGCTTAATATAAGTAGTCTTTAATCCCTCATGTTCAACAATTTTTATGATCTTTAGCTCCATAGTAAATATTTTCTTCAGTTTTTTTTTTTAATTGTTAAGATTATAATTTGATGACACCATTTCTTCCTTCTCTTTCCACTCTCTAAAACATCCCACATACACTGCCCAACTTTTCATCAATTTATGGCCCTGTTTTTTTTTCTAATCCTTATTGGACAAAGTTTTTTTGATAAATCACTATAAATTACTCTACATTCATTCTAAAATCTATTAGTTGAATATTTTCATTTTCAGTATTTATCTCTTTTATTTTATGGTATTCTTATTTAACTTTTAAATAGGAGGTCATGTTTCTAGTTTCAAATTTGATTAAATTATTAAATTCTCTGTATAATTCATTGGTTTTGGTAAATCTTAGCTGTACTTTTCAAAACTAATGAATAATATGTATTTCTTTATTTTGTCATATAATTTACAAAGAATTGAAATGTTCTAGTCATCTATATGAATCAGATTCTAACATATATTTCTCTCCTTTTCTGGTTGAACGAATTCCTCTAATCTGCCTATTCCTTCCCCATTTTCACTTACTAAGATGTGCCCAAAAGACATATATATATATATATATATATATATATATATATATATGGAACTATTGAGGTTTTTTGTTTGTTTGTTTGTTTTTTGAGCCAGGATTTCTGTGTAGCCCTGGCTGTCCTGGACTCATTTTGCAGACCAGGCAGGCCTTGAACTTTCAGAGATCCGCCTCTCTCTGCCTCCTAATTGTTGGGATCAAAGGTGTGTGCAACCATACCAAGCAATTACAGACAGTTGTGAATTGCCATGGGGGTGCTAGGATTTGAACCCAGGTCCTTTGGAAGAACATCCAATGCTCTTAACTGCTGAGCCATCTCTCCAGCCCTGCAACTGTTGAGTTTTATGAAATCTTTTACTTTTAAAATTCAAAATCGTGTATCCCTCTATTATATAGCCTATTCCTCTGGTGATGAAGTTGAACAACTTCAGAGAAGTCTTTCTTTTCTTCCATGAATAGGGAATCTTTCTCTTGCTACAGTGGAGCTAGGCAGAGAATAAAATATGAGCTAGGTATCTACATAGTTCTGAAAGAATACATAAAACTGGCTGATAAGTACCTCAAAGAGTGTTCATCATCCTTAGTATTTAGGGAAAGGGAAACTAAAATAACTTTGAGATTTAATCTTACCCTAGTTGCTAAAATCAACAACAACAAGGACAACAACAACAACAAACTGAGAGCAAATTTTGGTTAAAATTATGGAGAAAGAACCCTCATCCACTGTTGATGTGAATGCAAACTGGTGTAGCCACTTTGAAGCTCAGCTTAGAGAATCCTCAAAAAATGAAAACTAAATCTCCCATATGACCCAGCTATACCACTCCTTGGCATATGCCCAAAGAATGCAATTTCCCCTATCTCTGAAAGTTGTTCAAGAAAGTTCATTGTCTCTGTATTCATAAAAGTTAAGGAATGGAACAACCTAAGTAAGTGTCCTTTAAGTGAGAAATCAATAATGAAATTGTGGTACACATATATCATGGAATATTATTCATTCATGAAATTAAAAGAAAATAGATTATCCTACAAAAGAATATATGAAGTGATGTAACAAAGACCCAGAAATTAAAATAATGCATGCTCTTTCTCATGTGTGGTTTCTAACGATAATACCTCTCATGGGTTGAGTATGGGTTCCTAATGTTGAAGACAGCATACACTGCTTCAGATTATTTGAACTATATTGACACAAGATTCAGATTATTTGAACTGTATCCAAGCAGAAAGTCTCCTTTCTGTGGTTTCATGGTTCCATAATCTACCATGTAAGCTGTGAGGAGAAGGAAGTAATTTAATAGTCCTGCCTAGATACAACACCAATTAACATTAATATCACCAGAATGAAAAGGCATGCATAAAGGAACAATAAAGGGCATTCATATACATGTCGAAAATTACCTAACTGGATGTAAGCCCCATCAATAGGAGAGAAACCCTGCCTGGTAAAAGAAATCTACCCAGCTCCTTGGGACAAATGAGGTCATGGTACTTACAAAAGAATATACTACCACCACTTTGCTCTATCACTGTAATCCCTTGCTTCATTCTATATTTTAAGTTTACACTCACATATAATTAAGTGTAGCTACCACCTTTCATCAAAGAAGCTTCTATTTAGAGCAAATGGAGATCATCACAGAAACTCACAACTTGACATAATATAGAGATTGATGGATTATTGGGAGTTAGGCCCCAACAACTACATCTACATTACAGTCCCTGCATGTATGGTTCAGGAAACATCGCAAAAGAGTAGATAAAACAGTTGTAAGAGCCAGGATTAATATGTAGTCTGATTTGATATAGTCTCTCTTAGAAATATTTGCATAAATGAGACCAGAATTATATAGCAACATCAATGGACATTTTAACATGAAAAGGGGAAAATTTCAGAGTCTCACACAGAGAAAAAGAGTACAGGCAACTACTGATTGCTGGGAGCAGAAACCTGTCTCAGAGATAAAGTCCTTATTGTTGGTCCAGTGATGAGTGTTCAACCCTGGAACCATATATACACAAACAATATAAATGGATTCAACAGATTGTATTTATAGGTATTTGCACCTACATATGCATGTGTGTGTGTGTGTGTGTGTGTGTGTGTGTGTGTGTGTGTGTGTGT
>CAJQZJ010010085.1:1326876-1342950 GCA_907164525.1 Lophiomys imhausi | reverse complement strand
TGTGTGTGTGTGTGTGTGTGTGTGTGTGTGTGTGTGTGTGTGTGTGTAGCAAAAATAGTCAAGTTGAGAGTACTGATTCATAGGCATACTTCCAGGGGTTGTTACTCAGATGTTCTGGAAGGAGAAAAGAGAGGAGTAAAAGTGATGTAATTCTACATCAACTATTGATATTTAAAAAAAAAAAAACTAAATAAAATTTTTTGAACATACAGGATCTGAGACCTGAAAGAGGTTCAAATAATGAGAATAACTACAAATGAATCTATGAGTATCTGAGGATTTTTTTTCCAACTAAAAAAGCACCTACTAGATCCCTGCTGTCCCAAAAGGGATGGGTGTGATCGCTATGTGTTTAAGAAGTTTATCATGCGGCACTCATTGCTCTACTTTTTCTTGTGTGATTTAGTATGTTTTCATTAAACATTCACTTTTCCACTGCATAGTCTAAGTTTTCCATATCTATTCTGGATGACAAAGGAAAAAGGTCATGAATCAATAAAGCAAATATTTTAGAACCCACAACTCTGAGATCAGACTTTCCTCCAGAGCCTCAAGAAGTGAAATTTAGCTCCATCAAAACCATTTTGAATTTTTTAACATTTATTTACTAATTCAAATTACATATCCATCACCGACACTGTCTCTCCACCCCCCTCTCCCACCTATCCTACACTTCTTGTGTGGGAAGCCCCCATATATCAGCAACCCTCAGTTCTTCAGTCACAAGAGGGCTAAGAGCTTCCTCTTGCACTGGGGGCCTACATGGCTGCTGCACTAGGGTGAAGTGCCCCACTAACACATATCAAAGTCTATGTTCCTGATCGTTTTGGTGTGTTGATAGTAGGATAGTTTTCCTGTACTGTATAGTAAAATCCAGAGTTAATGCAGACCCATTTTGAATTTTTAATCTCTAAACAGAAATAGATTGAACTTTCACTATTGAAAATCACTGAGTTTATATTTATTTGTTACATATAAATGTTGAAACTAATGCATAGAGTACATTTACCATGGAAATCACTTGACAGATGTTACTTCAATTGGAGCATTTAATCTTAAATTTGTGGTTTTAAAAAAATCTCTATAACAATGATTTAACAGGAGAAAGTGGTGAGTGTAAAGGCTTGGAAAATGTGAAATGCATTTAAAGGTAGCATCTTTCATGGTAATTTTCTGTAATAAAAATAATAAATTATGTATAAGATTCTCTATTATCATTCTTACTGGTGGTTATTATTTTCTGTCTTCTAGTACTGTGCTAAATAGCATGATAATTTATAAAAAATCTTATGCATAAAAGGGGCTAGACCAATAATAGTAGCTGTCTGATAAATTTGGTTTAAATTTAACCATAATAAGGTAATTTCTAAGCATCCAGTTCCACTAACTCTCGTACATTCAGCTGCATTCTATCTGTTTCCATGGTCCTAGGGAATGGTTGCACAGAGAAGCCCAGATCTAACTTATCAAACACCAGTAACCAGAATAGCCTTTGCCTTTAAAAGAGCTTCCTATCTGAAAGTGAATTTTCTTCTTTTACTTTTTCTTAGACTTTGAAGAAAATTATGTCAAATTATTTTGACTTTCATAAAAAAAACGCAGTAAATTGATTTGAATATAGACTCTGTCTCTTATGTACTGTGTGAATTTGAGAAAAAATAATTTATCTTACATTATTTCTAGTCTTTAAAAAAGGAAGATTGAAGTCATTTTATGTTATTTACTTCTACTAGATAAGGTATATCTTGGAGGGTTTATAAAGCAATATTTATTATGTATCTAAATGAGCCTCTCACTTCTAATGACTATGTAAGAGTGGTAGAGACAAATAGATTCAAATTCCAAGGAGGCATCAGAGACAGCTGAGATATGAATATCCATTGAACTCCAGATTCACTTGTTCCCTTATCTGGAATTTTTCTCTTCTGGTTATAGAATTTCCTAGTCCATATTCCACCTGTTTCCAAGTTATCTGCACATTTAAAATTCTTTAGGAATTTACAAACAAAGTAATGCATGATGATAACCATGTCTCATCTCAAATCAGTGTGCCTAGGATAATAGAAGGTGGGAATTAGGCATCACACATTTCAAAGCTCCACAGGAGTTATAGTAAGGAAATAATGTGGAAAGTAATTGTTTATTCAATAAATCTATTCACTGCTCCTTTTTTTTTTCTGGTGACTATGATAGGTGTAGTGTAGGTGGTTTCTGTAAACTATTTTGATTTATTTTAACTTTTTGACATTAATAAATAACAGGCCATAATATGTAAAGAAATTACTTAAAATTATTGAGAAACTTTAGCATACTGAATAAAAATATACTTATCTAGTTATCACCTTTGATAATCCCAGAGTAAGGCTTGGTTGTACATATGTGATACATAAAGCTTTGATTTAATGGCCTGTACTAAAACTATGGTTACACTTCTTATAGAGTTACGTTGTGGGTTTGAGATAAAGACTTAGAGCAGATTTCTATAAAAGGAGATTTTTCTTTTTCTTTTACTCTGGATTGTTTGATTTCATGTTTGTTTGACTGATAATTTATTTTCTAAAGAGAGAGAGAGAAAGCCTATGCAGCCTGATAGGTGGAGATGAGGGGTGGATCTGGGAGAAGCTTTGGGAGGAAAGCATTGATTACAATATGTTGTATGAAAAAAATTTCTCTAGGGAAAAAAAAGTGTGACTATCAGAGTGGCTTTAAGCATGTATAAAAGTATCCCCTCTGTAATGTAAACCCATAAGAATATGCTTTAACGAAAAAAAATTAAATAAAAAATATATTTTGTTCATTTGGCTGTGAATCTTATAATTCAAAGTTTTAATTTTATCTTATTTTTTATTGAAAATAGATTCTTCTCTTATACAATGCATGCTGACCCCAGTTTCCCTTCCTTCTGCTCCTCCCAGCTATCCCACTCACAGCCCCTCTCCCCTGATCCACTCTCCCTCTGGTATGTATCTGTATCAGAAAAGATCAGGCCTTGGGGACAGGGCAGTCAAACAGAACAAGACAAGACACAGTAAGATAAAGCAAGAGTGCTGTGCACTTTCTGTATGCATTTTAGTAATTTATCATTGACATTTTCACGATTCAAAGTTTTACTTTAGGTCTTTTAGAGAGACTTTGGCAAAAACTGGTCACAATGAAATGCTATATCTACCATTGGAGAGTGTCTTCCTCTGTAGTATGTGTAAGCTGAGTTACAGTTCTCTCTGCTTTTTTTAAAGTCATAGTCTTCAGCTGTTTTATTTTGTCTACGTGTTTGTTTTTGTTTTGATTCTTCATGAACATTGGCTTTGGTCACACTATTTCACATACATCAAACTTTCATGTTGAATTTCTTGCTTTTGCACTCATTCAAATCTCTCTTTGGAGTCAGCCCGGCTAAGCTCAGGTTGATTTTGCTTCAGTAGTTAAAAATCAAAGGTAATGAATAAATGAATGTCAGTTGTTCAGGAGTTGCATGAAATTACTGATGAATATTTTCAAAGATAATTTGGTTTAGTTGACAATTCATAGTCAGCTGTGAATTGAATTCTCATTCCACATGTTTCAGAGACATCTTGTAGTTGGTACTTGAAGAAAAAAATCTGAGTATGGATATTTTTAAAAAATGAGTGTTTTAAAACTCATTAGTAACCCTTCCTTTTCTCTGTCCTGTAACAGTACATTTTTCCATAGACTTCTCATTTTAATTCAACTTCATGAGCAGTCTTTTCTGGTCACATCCTTGTTGACATTGCCACTTTCTGAAACAATATCACCCACTGTGCTTTACTCATGGCATTCTAATCATTAGTTAAGGACTCTAGATTCCTACAAATCATCCCATGAAGCAATGTTATTCATGTGAACAGGTTGTAACAGCAACACTTTATTGTGTTGAATTTTCTGATGCTTTGAGCAAAAATCTGAAGATGTCAACTATGTGAAGTAAATATGTATTTGTGCTCACCTTTTGGAGGTATCAGCACATCATGTCTGCAAAGATGGGGTAGAGAAGACTAACTCATACCCTTCTAGCTGAAGGCAGGAAGGAAATTTGAACACTAGTGTGTTTCTCCTTTGCTACCTTTCATTACCACAAACTAACAAAGCACCATTCATATCCAGGATACGGTCAGCTCAGTTAAATTTCTTTGGAAATCTGACAAACATCCTCAGTAGTATATGATATTAGTATCTCAAGAACTTTGAGTCCCATCAAGCTGACAAAATTAACCCTTCATAACATCAAAGATAATTCAAGTACTAAAATAGAATAAACCAGTTTTTCTTCCAGTTCTTCATTTTGTTTTAGTATGTCTACCTATTCTTTTATATTCATTCATTAAAACATTCCCCTAAGTTTACTTACACAAAATTCAATAAAGCGTAGTTTACTCATGATTCCAAACAGCCTAGATTTCCAATAGGAAATATTGCTATTTTCAACATTATACTCAAATATTACGTTTACTCTTTCTATGACAATGAAAATTTCATGTTAATGCTCTAAAGGAAAGTTTGTAATTTTTTGTCTCAGCCTGATAATAAATACAAATTTTACACTAGTATTCACTAAATACTTTGATTTGTTTCTAAATTTGAAATTTTATACTAACAATGGCTATTATAATCAAATATGGAACAGAAAAAAAATTTGGTACAGTGAAAAATGATAAATTGGTTACTGAACTTTTATGAAACCAGTAAGTCAAACCACTAAAGCCTGATTTTCCTATGTGTTGCAAATTCCTGATTTTGTTTCATCCTTGTAGTGTTATTAAAGCCTAACTTTCAGAAGATTACTTTTTTGTAAATTATATACAAGGCTCTAACTGGCAAGAGAATTCTTCTATTAAATGTAAGTAATAGCATATGTGAAATATACACAAGAAATTATGAACTATGGCATAATATAAGCATGCAGAAAAACGATGTTAGGAAGCTAATATAAAAGTCCTACATACTCCATATTGCTGTGGGAATCTGTTCTCATCTATTCCCTGAATTGGCAGATCTCTAAAACAGGTTCTATTCATGCAAGCCCAATAGTTCTTTCCTTCTTAGAATTATTCACCATAATTAGCACTATTTAGAAATTTAGCAAAACATGGCACACTGCCTATGTAGGTCTCAGCATTTTTCCAAGTAAAAATTACAAGGTATTGTGCTTTTTAAATATTCAGAAAGGATGCCATTCAGAGACAGTGAAGTATCAATTATTCTAATCTGCCTTTAGTTTGCCAGCACTCTTAAGTCCATTTCATTTTTGACACATTATGTTTCTGATTTGACTGTAATATAAAGCTTGTGAATATTTTTCTTTACTATGTATTGATACATAGCCATATATGAAACCAAATTTTGCTAACATATTAAGTATAATCTTCATGTGTGATCACTGAAACATTACCTTTTGGTTCTCTACCCAATATTACTGTATTTACTATTATATATTTCTTTTCTGTTGTTGTGTGTGATGTTGGTTTTGTTTGTTTTATATTTTTACACAAAATATTGTTGTTTAGCACAAGTTGCCTTTGGACTCATCTTTCCCAGATTTAGAGCTGTTGAGATTTGAAGCATGTACTATTACAATGACATTATAAAAACATTATTTGTTGAAAAATAATAGATTCTCAGAAATCCAGCTAGTACAGGACAAATGATCTTCAGAAATTATAGCTTTAACCTACTTTTAGTGCACATATATACATGTATGATTAATTAAAATACATAATATAATTAACATAAGTAAAATATAATATATATTGGGTTAATTAAAATATATATATACCATGAATACTTTCTTTAAGAAAGAAAAAGTCTAGTTTGAACCATATTAGTGACATTGGATAGACTTTATTCTTTATTTATTGGTTTAGCCATTTGAATAGGGAGAAACAGTTCTACTCTAATGAGTCTTTTTATAGATTAGTGTGGTGTATGCAAATGATTTGTGTACTTAATGGAGGTGTAAGAAGCTCTCAATACATAGTGAGTGATACATTGTTGTGAGTAGTACTGCTTACTGAAATCTAGTCGCTTCCTGTGCTAGTTATTTGCTGTACACATTAGAATAGAAAATGCTACATAAAGCTTTACTATTGTGACAGGTTTTAAAGTCATGGAAATAGTATAAATGTATCTTTACTTTTTCATTTATTAAAAATTATCATAGAAAGGAGTGCACATTTTCACAAAAAAGTGAAAAATAAAAAATAGCTTTAAAAACTGTCATTTATTTCTCTAATGAAATGTGACAGTTCACATCTATTTCCCACTGTATAAACCTAACTCTAATAAACAGAACCAAACATCATTCAACCATGAAGAAACTCAGATACTAATGGCAAAAGACAGAGTGTGTGAAAAAATGGACATTGGCATTTTGGTCTTATCCCAAAATCTGAGAAGCTCAGATAGATGGTCAGATAAGAAGAGGTGATCAGTACTAGCCTGGTTGAGATAGAGAAATTTAATACTGTGTGTGCAGAGAAAATATATTTTTAGTGTATATGAGAAATTTATCCTGTAAAGATTCACACAAATTGTGAAAAACTAATTTAAATAAAATTGCATTTTTTTTGCTTAAATATTAATAAAAAAGTACGAGACACACAAACACACACACAACAACAAAAACGAATAAAAACTTGTTAGCTTTGGAGTTTATGAATAAGTTTTGCAGTAATCTCAGTTGTTGCCACTCTCTAATGCCAATGCTGCCTCTTGCTTGCAGAGATCCAACCGAAGGAGAAAAGGGATATGTAAGGAGGCGCCCATCATATATCTCATACAAACTGAAAAACTTGCTTGCAAAGCTGCAGGTGGTGATGGTAAAGCATCCAGGAAAGGCCACTTGCAAGAGTGCATCCTCTACTGAAGGAGTCAAGAAACCTCATCATTACAGGCCTGTGGTTGTGGCAGTTGGGAAAACTAGACACTATCAGAAGTCCACTGAACTTCTGATTAGCAAGCTCTCTTTCTAGCATCTGGTGCGAGAAATTGCTCAGGATTTCAAAACAAATCTGTACTTCCAGAGTGAAGCTATTGATACTTCTCAAGAGGCAAGTGGGGCCTATCTGGTTGGTTTTTTTGACGATACCAGCCTATGTCTTATCCATGCCATTTGTGTAATAATCATGTGGAAAGATATCCAGTTAACATGCCACATATATGGAGAACATGCTTAATAGTCCACTCTGAGGGGAAACATTTCTTTCTCAACAAAGTGCTTTCCTCTTCTTCCTTTTATCCATTTGAGAATGATTCTATTTGTAAAGGTATTTCTGCATTGAATTTCCACAGATAACTTCAGTAATAGATTTCTATAGATTCACATCAAGGAACAAAACAGAGAAATATAAAATCTTTATGTATGCATCTTCTATTTATCTTAAGAATTATTTTTATGGGGTTAGAGAGTTGGCTCAGTGGTTAAGATAACACAATTTGTGTTCTTCTGGAGGACTCAGGTTCAGTTCCCAGTATCCACATGGTAGCTCACACCTACCTGTAACTTCAGTCCCACAAGATCTGATAACCTTACACAGACACTCATGTAAACAAAACACTAATGCACATGAAATATAAATAAATTAAAATTTTTTACTATTTTTGAAATATATAGACTATACACAAACACCATATCATTTTCTCCTATGACTCTTAAGAAATAGACTGTGTCCATAAATTTCATTAAATCTAAACTTTGAGTTTACAGTGTCAGTAGCTTAATGATAAACTTGTGGATTCTGGGTCCAAATGTTTAATATCAAATTGGCCATTGATTGATTTATTCATCTGTAAGATTCAATTGATAGTAGAATTCAACTGAAATACTTGGTAGAATAATAAATTATTTAGTTTATCTCTATGTCTGTCTACATAAAGCACTGATGGTCTTGAATGCAGTAATGCAAAGGTATTAGTCATATCTTCAAATGCTTTTATCATTTTCATGACACAGTGTTAAAGGTTGTCATATAAAATTTTCATCACTAGCATGGACTTCCAAATTATTTTAAAGATGAAAACAGAGATTTAAGACATGTATTTAAGCATTTATAGATAACACATTTTTTGTGTTCAAACATTCAACATTTTTGTCTTATGACTTGAAGAACTTCAGCTGAAATAATTTAGAATTTCTTTTTGTTTGGGAGATGTCCAGCTCTCCACATGCTTATAGATAATTAGCCAGTTGAGATAAGAACATATTTTGCTCAAGAGCTTTTAAATAAAGTTACTTTCATTTGTCTACAAAACATCTCATTAAGACTTAATGAGCCCTTTAATCCCAGCACTTGGGAGGCAGAGGCAGGCGGATCTTTGTGAGTTCGAGGCCAGCCTGGTCTACAAAGCGAGTCCAGGACAGCCAGAGATATTCAGAGAAACCCTGTCTCGAAAAACCAAAAAAAAAAAAAAAAAAAAAAAAGACTTAATGAGCCAACCAATCTGTCAGAAATCTCTGAAGGTGCAAATGCCTTTAAAAAATTGCTGTTAGATAGTTTGAATGTCACTTTTGACATTCTTCTCACAGTTATGGTATATAAAAGGTGACTGTGTTCCTAATAAGCACTAGTTACAAGTCACCTTCTATACTTGTGATTACTTTGAAACTGAGATAAAAGATTTATCTGAAGAAATATTCTGTAGTGGACAATGACTGCCTCTGGCTACTGTTTTAGATAATCGACTGGTTATTACTAAAAGAATTACTATGAAACTCAAAATATTATATCCTGACTTCACTGAATATATATATATATATATACATATATATGTATATGTATATATATGTGTGTGCATAGAGTTTTTATTGTCAAATATTATACATATATGTATATATGTAATATACATATATATGTATGGATAAATATAACATTTGGATAATCAAAACTCTTCAATAGTCATTAAAACAAGTCTATTCAGAGCTGTAGTACATGACAGAAAAGTACAAAGTCTACATTGAACACATTTTAACTTACAAGTTTTATGGTTTGACTACACAATGTCCTCTGTAGACTTTCCTGTTTGACCACCTGGATTCAAGCTTTGGTCATTGTTGGTGAAACTTATGGTGCATTTAGGAGTTGGAGCATTCTTAAAGGAAATATATTACTTGGAGGTGGGCGTTGATGTTTTAGGTCCTGTCCTTTCCTTACTTGCTACTATTGCTCTGCTTCTTTCATAAGAATAAAATGTGATCAACCAATGTCCTGCAATTTTTAGCAAGTTTGTGAAATAAATATGCATCTTAATAGACTCTCTTCCATTATTCAACTTATTTTTTTACACTAAACATCAGACTTTGTCAGAGAGATTTCTTAATATAGTTGACAGTAGTAAAGTCAGATACTAGCAATTGGTAAGAATATAGACTATGTGTCTGAGGAGTACCAACCTACAAATAGGTCACCTATATTATACCTCTACTTACAAGGTTCAGGATCCACCTTGGAAGAGGGTGTTGAAAGACTGTAAGAGGCAGCGTTTAGGGAATACCATGGCTAGATGTTATCTTCGGGTCAGGACAGGGCTACTCCGCTCATGAACTAAAAGTCACTATGCCTGACATCACAAGATCTATACATGTTGAAGCCTGTGATCATTTATGTATTGTTAGGAGATTGGGTAATGAGTTCTGACCTTCACCTGAGCAGCTACTGATACTTGATGGCTTCTAGATGACGCAGTCAGCTTGCCTGAACTAGCAACTGGTTCAGCAGCTGGCAAGTTAAGATTTCTCCAGTCAGTTCCCTAATATCCATGAATATATGAGCAACAAAAATTTAAAACATATATCTTTAAATGCATATAAAACAAAATAATCTTAAATTTCCATCAATATTTATTAATATAAACAAAATAACCTTAAATTTTTTTTTAAAAAGGAGACAAAGATTATTGTGAGTGATAGAAGAAAACCCCCTAAATGCAACCCTTATTTTATTTTTCACAACATATATCATCATATCCATTTATCCTACACAACAACAAACAATCACAACACATAACATACCACATAAAAACAGAAACAAAAAACTTCCATCCAATCTCTTTGGAATGGAGGTGTGTATATATATAGTGGGGTACCCTTTAAAATTTGAGATATTGGGGAATTTCCAGGAAAGTTAGCTATAGTTTTTGTTGTCCAGTTTCAGAATGATAATTTTTGGGATAGCCTTTTTTTTTAATTGATTTACATGCAAATTTTTTGACAAAACAGTGATTGAAGCAGTCTGTCAGGCTGAATCATCTGGCCTATTTGTCTTATCATTGTCATTCTGTCTTTGGCTTTGAGAATAAAATTTCTGCTTTAAATGTGAGCAGGTGAAAGGCATACATAAACTTTGTAAGTCCATTTTAAACATAAACTCCATCCATGCTGAATGAAGGATTGGAATATCATGAACACCAGAGAGTTGGTAAAATACTCTTACCATGCGAAGACATGTCTTAGCTAATAGGAGGTTCTCCCTGGTCAGATCTAATTTTTATACGTTCTGTTGGTAACCACATTTATTTCATTCCCTGTAGACACATAGGCATAACTATGTCCCAATCTTAAAACTATTTAAAGTTTCCAATCTAAGGTCAAAATATCCTTATAGTATATTGGTTGATTTAATTCCTCAGTTTTTTCTATAACCTAGTGTCTCAAGTGCAGTGATATCTTTTCACCAACATTTAGGAAATCCAATGATAACAAAGCATTGTATAATCTATCCCAGAGATTCTTTAATCCTCCCTTTTGTTTAATAACCATCTCTATTAAGGTACAATTAGCTCTTTCTACAATTGCTAGTCCTATAGGATTCTGTGGTATACCAGTAATATGCTTTATATTTTAATATGCAAGCAATTGCTTCATGTTTTTAGATACATATGCAGGAGAATTATCAGTCTTAATTTGTGCAGGTATACCCATAGATGACATTATTTCTAATAAATGTACAATAACACAATCAGCTTTTTCATAACTTAAAGCAATTGCCCATGTAAACCCTGAGTATGTATCAATGGTATGATGTACGTACCTTTGTTTTCCAAATTCTGCAAAATGAAACACATCCATTTGCCAAATTTCATTCTTTTTAGTACCTCTGTTACCTCCAGCAGGTAATGGAGTTTGGCTATTGAAAGAACATGTAGGAGATTTTAAAATTATTTCTCTGGCTTGTTGCTAGATAATAGAGAATTTTTTCTGTAAACCTAAGCTGTTAACATGATGCTTTTCATGAATATTTAAGGCTTCCAACACATTTTCTATTAGTCAGTCTCCTCATTTCCTTTTGCCAATGGATCTGGTGAATCTGTATGAGACTAAATATGAGTAATATATAGTGGATTATTCCTGCTTTTGATGACTCTTGCAATTTTATAAAGAAGTTAATTTTATGTTATCAGGAATAAATTCAGCAGTTTCTATATGTAACATAAGTCTTTCTGCATATAGAGAATCAGTCATTATGTTAAGAGACTCAGGGAAATCTAATAACACCATAAGGTTTGCATACAATTCTGGTTTTTGAACTGAGGTATGTGTAATTTTGACTAAATTTCTGATTTTGTTTGTATTATATCCTGCCATTCCAAATCTCATTAGCATCAGTATAGAAAGTTAGTGCATCAGGAATTGGTGTTCCATTTACAATATGAGGAAGAATCTAATTAGTTCTTTTTATAAATTTTATGTTTGCATTTGTAAATTTGTTATTAATTTCTCCCAAATAGTTACTGCATTCTCTTTGCCAGTCTTCATTGTATACTCACAATGACATAATCTTAGCAGTAGTAAGAGGCACTACTATTTCAACCAGGTCTATTCTTGATAATTGACATAGTCTTATTCTACATTTTACAATTAATCCAGATACCTTTTCTATGTATGTCTTTAATTTTTACTTTGTGTATGTGGTAAGAAAATCCATTTCATAATACTATCTTCCCACTTCATAATGAGTCCTGAAGGAAAAATGAGTTGGTGGTAAAATGACCAAAATACAATCAAGTTTAGGATCAATTCCATATACATATACATATATATATATATATATATATATATATATATATATATATCTTGCAATCTTTGCTCTATGATAATTCACTTCTTTTCTGCTTCAGCAGTTAGAAATCTTGGACTGTTTAGATTTGAATCCCTTTGCAATGTTTGAAACAAATTACTTAACTCATAAGTACTTAATCCAAGGTTAGGCCTCAGCCAGTTAATATCTCCCATTAATTTTTGAAAATCATTAAGAGTTTTCAATTGGTCTCTATGGATCTGTACCTTTTGTGATCTTATTCTTTCTTAACTTATTTTATAAACCAAATAGCTACTGGATTTTCTTCTTTGTAATTTTTCAGGAGCAATTATTAACCCCATAGTGTTAGAATTCTTTCCTTTTTTCTTATATAAGTGATCTAAAGTGACTACATCAGAATCAGCCAACAAAATATCATCAGTATAATGATAAATAATAGATTGGAGAAATTGCCTACAAATTATTTCTAATGGTTTTTATACAAAATATTAATAGAGATTTAGAATATTTAACATTTCTTGTGGAAGCAAATTTTAATAATCTCTCTGATTGGTCTACTGTTATTAAGATTAGGTATTGAGAAAGTAAACCTTCCCTTTTCATTCTTATATAACAGAATTGAGAAAAATCAGTCTTTTAAGTCAAAACAATTTAGGTCATGAATTTGGTAATGAAGAGGGTAGAGGTATACCAGGCTGAAAGGGACCCTTAGGTTGAATTACTCTATTCACAGCTCTTAAATCTATTACCATTCTAAGTTTAACTGATTTCATTTTTTTTTCCCCACAAACACAGGAGAATTCCATTGGCTGGTAGACTCTTCTATATGACAAGCTTTTTTCAAAAAAGCTATTATTTTGTTAATTGTTCAAGAACCTCCAAATTTTCCTTCATTACAGGATACTGCTTTTCCAACACTGGTATATTTGATAGCAATTTTAAGCATAAGGCTGTTGGAATTTCAGCAGTGGCCAGTAGTATACATTTGGAAACTCAATATATGGGCTGTCCTGTGTTTGGACACGGGACACAGCTTGTGATTACTCTTGAATACTCATAGCAATACCTTCCCCAAAAGCATACATAAGTCAATGCTTAGGGTGTGTTTAGAGATTAGACACAACTTGTGATTGTTGTTGAGTACCAACATTAATACCTTCCACAGAAGTATCCATCATTTTTTCATTAGTTATTTTTGGGATTGTAGGAATATTAATTTGTGTACCCCATTGTTATAACAGATCCCTTCCCCATAAATTTATGTTCTTTAAGCACATAAGATCTCAGCTTCCCTGCTTGTCATTCTGGTCCAACACAGTTAAGACACCATACACTTTCTTTTATGTGTGATAACTTACCAATTCCTATAAACTGTGTATGATCTTTTTTAAATGGCCATTTTGGATTCTAAGACTCCTGGGGAAGAATAGTGGCATCTGCTCCTGTATCAAGCAATCCTTCTATTTCAATACCATTCATTTGTAATTTTAATTTTGGTTTCTTATCATTCACTGTTGTTTGCCAAAATATTCATTTTTTCCAGTACTTCCAAATACTGCTTTTCTTTCTATTGCAGCAGCCTTGTCCTTGATTTAAGGAAACAACAAAAGCCAAGATATTCTATCCTCTGCATTAATTATCATATCTTTCCATATGGATATCATAATTTTAATTTCTTCCTCCAAAATTCTATCTATAACACCTGGATACACAATAAATCCTTCAGAAGTTATTCCACTTCTTCCAAAGATTAATCCTGCTGTTCCTGATGATAAGGTACCATAAACACCGGTGATTAACTTATGACATTCATCTGTTTTAGATAATGTAATAGACTCATCTGTGGCCAGATCTAAAGCTGCACTGCCTTTGGTAGCCTGCAAAACATCAGCAATAGTTTCTTCCTTACTGCTTGTTTCCTCTGGCTAGCTGATGGATGCCAGTTCTTTTTTTTTTTTTCAGAGCTTCAAACCGGTAGGTCCCTCCCTTTGTTTCCCTGCCAGATAATAATTGTGATGTCTTTTTTGGATCTACAATCCCAGGACCAGTGTTTACCTTTACCACAATGTGTACAAACTCCTGTAGGCTTTGACTTTCCATTGGTACTAGACACCGATTACTCCCTTTCAACATGTTCTGTAGAGTCAAAGTACCTGTCATTTAGAGCTCTGAAGTCAGATCGAGCTCGGGACATTTCAGCCATACTTTCTTTGGAACAAACCAAATTCACCACATTTAAAGCAGCGATTAAGACCAAAAACAATGGCTTTTGCTATGACATTATCCTGAAAACCAGTATTAGCTGTTTCTCTTATACATTCATCTCTTGGGGCTCCTTGAGCTTTCTTTAAATGGTCTAATTGTTCTTTGACATTCAGCATTTGCATTTTCAAACTCTGTGGAATTTGTCAAGTCCTGTCTGACATCAAGGATTTCTACAGCTCTCTCCACAACCTGTCAATCTCCCTATAAAGTCTGAGAAGGTGTCCTCAGGACCTTGTATTATCTTAGTAATTGAAGTAAACCTTTCCCCATCCTTAGCAACCATATCACAAGTTCTAAGAGTTGTAACAAAATATTGTTCTTTCACAATATCTTCAAGTTGATTCTGTTCCAATATGTCGCTCACCAAATACTTGATCTTTTTTAACATTTATTCCCCTTGTTATACTGAGTTGCTCTAATTTCATGGCTTCATGTCTCCACCATGACAACCACTGTAATTTCTGACTATCTTCTAGTACACCTGACAACAATCCCTTCCAATCCTGGGGAATGACTCTATTTTGTATAGCCCAATTATTTAATATTAGCTTAACGAATGATGAATACCTTCCATAAGAAATAATAGACTCCTGAAATTGCTTTAAATCCAATATGCCTATTGGATGCCATGTTAACTCCTGATTGGATTGACCATTGTTATTACCAGACCTAAACTGAAACATAGCTGGAAAAGCTGATGGCGACTATGTGGTGCAAAGCAGTTACTTTGGGGGCACACTTGGTTCCACATTAACTATTACCTATCTGGTCTTCCACTGGTCACATAGCTAGGAAAGAATGTTCAGTCACCCACCCTGGCACATTTTTCTTAAGCTACTCAATCTACATTTGCATACTTTCTAATTGTGAGGCTGTAACAAGCTTCTTCCTTATGATAAACCAAAAAATTAGAAAAAGGCAAACAATATAAAACATCCAGTCTGATTGAAAAACAGGATAAAACTCAGCTGCAAACATTGCCATTTTGTCAACAACCAGTTCCATAGTTTCAAAACCTACAGTTTGCTCTATAGTTTTAAAGCCAAATTGCCCATAATGCTTTACCACATTGGGGGGTCACCTGACATTGCAACCTTGTTGACAATTGTAGAGAGCTGCGATGTGCCGCGCCTTAAAGATGGCGCTGGTCTCCGCCTTCCACCAGCCCGACGGTGAGCGCTCTCAGTGGTAAACAAGTCCATATTTGGCAAAGACCGCTGATCTGGCTTGCTTCCGCATACGTGGGCCTCTAAGATTGCACTACGTGGCTTTACTTGATTGGCTGTTCATTTAGTATTTAGCCTGTGGGTTGGGTCTGCCCGGGCATTCGGAAGACTGTTTTCAAGGGACCTGAATAAACTGCTTGAGAAGAGCTTTTGCGAGTTGCGTCGTTCTTGCCGGTCGAGAGGGACGCGACAAGTGGTGGCCCGTACGGGGAACCAGAAAAGACTCAGAACTCTTGCAGTCAGGGGCAGTGCACTGGTAAGTTCCCGGGATAAATTGGGACAATAAAGTTTCGCGGAAATTGCGAACTAAAGGTAAAGTTTCGCGGGAAGTTGCGAACTAAAGGTAAAGTTTTGCGGAAATTGCGAACTATAAGGTCTCCGGGAGGGAGCAATAAGGACCTCGGTAAAGAGGCAATAAGGTCTCCAGGAGGGAGCAATAAGGACCTCGGTAAAGAGGCAATAAGGTCTCCGGAGGGAGCAATAAGGACCTCGGTAAAGAGGCAATAAGGTCTCCGGGAGGGAGCAATAAAGTTCCG
>CAJQZJ010010085.1:1287676-1326866 GCA_907164525.1 Lophiomys imhausi | reverse complement strand
AGCTTTTGCGAGTTGCGTCGTTCTTGCCGGTCGAGAGGGACGCGACAGACAATGATATTTATTAGTAAAATAAATTGTTATATTAGGCCAGCAGAGTGTCCAGCGGCCTGGAGGGGCAGGCCCCATGACTTGGAGGGAGGCCAGTATGCCTGCATTGCCCTTGGCTGGTGGCCTATAGGCCACTGCAGCCCTTTCCCCAGTAATTAAATACACTAAGACCTTTTAATGTTTCAACACTTAACTCTTAGTTGAGCAGACTCTCAACTAGCTCACTTAAATTAATCCCAGACCACCTAACCCCAATCAGCCATGTGGCTTATTATACATTCAGGGATCACAGAGTGCACACTCAGATATCCTCTGCTCCTGAGACCTGGAAGGGAACTTTCTCTGTGTAAAACCCAGGGTTCCTTTTGTAGTTTCAGGACGTCGCACTTTCCTATATTCTTTCTGCCCAGCTAATTGACCATCAGCAACTTTTATTAACCAATCAGAGAATGCTTCAGAAAGGGTGGTAACCCAATGTCTAGCACTGAAATAAGTCTCTAAGAAACAATGAATATTAGACCTTCCTCTAAAATTACTTCAAGTAACATCTTCATTACAGTATCCTCCCTCCAACCTTCCTGGTCCCACCCTCCCAACTTCTACCCCCTCTCCCACCTATCCTACCTCTCAGGTGTGGTGTACCTCTACATCTCAGTTCACCAGTCACATGAGAACTAAGAGCTACCCATTGAACTGGGTGCCTACATGACTGCTCAATAGGGCAAAATGTCCCACCAACAGGTAACAAAGTCCATGTTCCTGTTCCTTTCAATCTGTAGGTTGTAGGCTAGTTATCCTGTACTATATGGCTAAAATCCAGTTATAAGTGAATATGTGCTGTGTCCATCTTTCTGAGTCTGGGATAGCTCACTCAGGATGAGCTTTTCTAGATCCATCCATTTGGCAGCAAATTGAATGATTTCCTTGTTTCTGATAGTTGCTTAGTATTCCACTGTATAAATGTACCACAGCTTTTTATCCATACTTTGGTTGAAGGACATCTGGGTTGATTCCAGTTTCTAACTATTACAAATAAAGCTGCTATGAACATGGTTGAGGAGATGTCCTTGTGGTTTGAAGAGGAATCTTTTTGATGCATACCCAGGAGGGATATGGCTGATTATTGAAGTAGAGCTTTACAAGTTTTGTAAGATATTGCCAGACTGATTTTCATAGTGGTTGTACAAGATTGCACTCCTACTAGAAATGGAGGAGTGTTCCCCTTTTTTTAATGTTTATTTATTACTTCAGGTTATATCTCTACCACAGTGCCCTCTTTCCACTAATCACAGTCCCACCCTCCCACCCTCTACCCTCTATCCCTTCCATCCCACTCATCTAGAGTGGAGTGTCCCTAAATATCAATCCCTCACCCCAGTTCAGCAGTCATGTAAGGGCCAAGAGCTTCCTCATACACTGGGGGCCTACAAGGCAACACCACTAGAGCAAAGTGTCTCATTGACAGGTAACAAAGTCTATGTTCTTGTTCCATTTGGTGTATTGATTGTAGTATAGATTTCATGTACTATATGGCTAAAATCCTATTATAAATAAATAGATACCATGTGCATCCTTCTGAGTCTGGGTTAGCTCACTCAGGATGAGCTTCTCTACTTCCTTCCAAACCTGTAAAATTGAAAAGGGCTGGTCTAACTGGATGTCAACATGTAAAAGAATGAAATTAGACCCATACTTATCACCTTGCACAAAACATAAGTTCAAGTGGATCAAAGACCTTAAGATAAAGCCCACCACACTAAATATATTAGAAGAGAAAGTGGGGAAACCATGGAACTCATTGGAACAGGTGACAAGTTCTTGAACAGAACACCAGCAGGTCAGGCTCTAAGACCAACAATCAATAAATGGATCTAGTGTTCCCCTTTCTTAACAACACAGCATATGCTGTCATTTTAATTTTTGATCTTAGCGATTCTGACACGTGTGAGATGGAATCTTAGAGTCATGTTGAATTTCATTTTCTGATGATTAAGGATGTTGAGCATTTCTTCAAGAGTCTCTCAGCCATTATAGATTCCTCTTTTGTGAATTCTTGGTTTAGCTGTGTACCCGCCCACCTTTTTTGATTTCTTAGAATTAATTTTGTATCCAGCCAACATGCTGAAGGTGTTTATTAGTTGTAGAAGTCCTCTGGTGGAATTTTTTGGGGTTGCTTATGTATACTTTCATATAATTTGCAAATAGGGATACTTTGACTTCTTTCTTCCCAATTTGTATCCACTTGAACTCCCTTAGTTATCTCATTGCTCTATTTAGAACTTCAAGTACTATGTTGAAGAGATATGGTGAGAGTAGGCATCCTTGCCTTGTCTCTGATTTTAGAGGAAATCTTTTAAGTTTCTCCCCATTTAATTTGATGTTGACTACTTGATGGCTGTAATTGCCTTCATTATGTTTAGGTAGGGTCCTTGTATGCCAGCTCTTTCAGGACTTTTAGCATGAAGGAGTGTTGTATTTTGTCAAATGCTTTTTCTGCATCTAGCAAGATGATCGTGTGTGTTTTATTTTTTCCTTTCAACTTGTTTAAATGGTGGATTATGCTGATGGATTTTTGTATGGTGAACCAGACCTGAATTCCTGGATGAAGCATACTTGATCTTGGTATATAATACTTTTGGTGCATTCTTAGATTTTTTTGCAATTTTTTTTCAGTATTTTTACATCTATGTTCATGAGGGAAATTTGTCTGAAATTCTATTTATTTGTTGAGGATGTATGTGGTTTAGATATCAGGGTAACTGTGGCCTCAGAGAATGAGTTTGGCAGTGTTCCTTGTGTTTCTATTTTATGGATGGGTTTGAAGAGTATTGGTATTAGCTCCTCTTTGAACATCTGGTAGAATTCTGTGCTTAAACCATCTGACCTTGGACTTTTTTTGGTTGAGAGATTTTTAATGACAGCTTCTATTTCCTATAGGGTTAAAGGACTATTTAATTTGTTAACCTTATTTTGATTTAATTTTAGTATGTGGCATCTGTCAAGAAAACTGTTCATTTTGCTTAGTTTTGCAAATGTTTGCACTATAGGTTTTTGAAGAAAGACCTAAAAATTCTTTGGTTTCACATGAGGTCTGTTATTATTTCTCACTTTTCTGATTGTGTTGATTTGATTATTTTCCCTCTGCCTTTTAGTTAGTTTGGCTAATGATTTCTCTATTTTGTTGGTTTTCTCAAAGAACCAACTCTTAGTTTTGTCAATTCTTTTCTATTGTTCTTTTTGTTTCTAAGGTATTGATTTCAGCCCTGAGTTTGATGATTTCCTTCCCTCTGCTCCTCTTGGGAGTGTTCACTTATTTCTTTTCTAGCTCTTCCAGTTCTGCTGTTAAGTTGCTAATATGAGCTGTCACCATTTTCTTTTTGAAGGCACTTAGTGCTATGAAATTTCCTCATAGCACTGCTTTAATTGTGTCCTGTAGGTTTGCGTATGGTGTGCCTTCATTTTTATTGTATGTTAGGAAGTCTTTGCTTTCCTTCTTAATTTGTTCCCTGACCCAGTGGTCATTGAGTAGAGAGTTTTTCAGTTTCCATGAATGTGTAGGCTTTTTGTTATTTCTGTTGTTGTTGAAGTACAACTTTAATCCATGGTAGTCCAATAAGATACAAGGGGTTATTTCAATTTTCTTGCATATTTTGAGGCTTGCTTTATGATCAACTATATGGTTCATTTTGGAGAAAGTTCCATGAGGTATTAAGAAGAAGGTATATTCTTTTATGCTTGGGTGAAATGTTCTGTAGATATCTGTTAGGTACATTTGGTACATGACCTCTGTTAGTTTCATTATTACTGTTTGTTCTCTGTCTTGATGACCTGTATATTGTTGTGAGTGGAGTTTAAGCTTTAAAAGAGTTTCTTTTACAAATTTGGGTGCTTTTATATTTGGGGAATAGATATTCAGTATTGAGATGTCATTTTGATGAATTTTTCCTTTGAGGAGTATGTTGTATCATTCCCTATTTTTTTAAATTAATTTCAGTAGAAAGTATATTTTATTTTATATTAGCATGGTTTCTTCTGCTTGCTTCCTGGGACCATTTGCTTGGAAAACCTTGTCCCCACCATTTAGTCTGAGGTAGAGTCTTTCTTTGTTAGTGAGGTGTGTTTCTTATATGCAGCAAAATGATGGGTCTTGTTTAAGAATCCATTCTGTAAACCTGTGTCTTTTTATTGGGGAGTTGAGTCCATTGATGTTGAGAGATATTAATGACCATGGGATGTTATTTCCTGTTATTTTTATGTAGGTGGTGGTAGTGTGTTTTGCGTTTCTTTCAGATTAGCTGTAGTGCAGATTTTTGTTTCCTGTGTTTTCTTGGGTATAGTTTTCTTATCTGGGTTGGAATTTTCCTTCTAGGATCGTCTATAGAGTTGGATTTGTGGATAGAAATAGTTGAAATTTGGTTTTATCATGGAATATCTTGTTTTCTCCCTTTATTGTGAATGAAATTTTTGTTCGGTATAGTAATCTGGGCTGGCACTTGTGGTCTCAGGGTTTGTAGGCCATCAGAACAGACTCTTCTGTCTTTTAAAGTTTCTGAGGGAAAGTCTGCTGCAGTTCTGATAGGTCTGGCACTATATGTTACTTGACCTTTTTCTCTTACAGTTTTTAATATTCTTTTTTTTGTTCTGTATATTTGCAGTTTCAATCATATGTGGTGTTAGGAATTTCTTTTCTGGTCTAATTTATTTGGTGTTCTGTGTGCCTCTTGTACTTTTAACAGCATCTCCTACTTTTGGTTTGGAAAATTTTCTTCTGTCTTCTTGTTGAAAATGTGTCCTGGACCTTGGAGGTTGGAATCTTCTCTTTAATCTATGCCTATCATTCTTAGGTTCTGTATTTTCATTAAGTTCTTGATTTCTTTGATGTTGTGGGTGAGAAATTGTTTAGATTACTCATTTTCTTTGGTTGTGTAGTGATTTCTTCAATTGAGTCTTTCATGCCAGAGATTTTGTCTTTCATCTCTTCTTTCCTATTTGTGATACTCATGTCTGTAGTTACTGTTCCCTTTTCCTGGTTTTCCACTTCTGGGACTCTCCCTGCTTATGTTTTCCTTATTGATTTCATTTCCAGTTTCAGGTCTTGAAGAGTGTCATGCATTTCCTGCTCAAATTGGTTGTCTTTGCCTGCAATTATTTCCTACCTTTGTCTCTTTTCCACTCTTGTTTGGTTGAGTTTATTTGGATGTTTTAATGGAATTCCTCATTGCTTTCCTCTGTAGAATTTTGACTTCTTTAAATTCTTTCAGGAATTTAATTTCTTCTTTTAGGGCCTCTTTCATTTTCATAAGTATAGATTTTGTACCATTTTGTGTGTGTGTGTGTGTGTGTGTGTGTGTGTGTGTGTGTTTCAGGTGTGGTGGTATTGTCAGGGCTTGCTGTATTAGCATAAATAAAGTTTGTTGGTGTCATATTTCCCTAACATTTGTTGGTTTTGTTCTTTTGTTGTCCTTTAGCCATCTGGTTGTCCTTAGATGATTGTTCCTAGTATTTCCTGGATATGGTACCAAGGAAGGAGCCTTGATGTAGAAGCCATGCAATCTTAGTGATCTGTATCTCTCCACAAGCTGGTCTGAGCCTTGTGTTGGGGGGCTGGATCTCAGTGGGCCTCCTGAAGCTAATCCCTTCCTACTGTGTCACAAATGGGTACTAATATCATAGATTGGGGTGGGATATGTTACTAAAGCCTGCAGGTTTCTAAAATCCAGCAGATCTTCCTAGTGAACTCAGTGGGGTATTGGAGGATCATCTTCTGTAGAATAGAGCTTCAGTTCCCCTGGAGCTCATATGTCAGGTCTGAGGGTCATATCTGTGAATGTGTTCCCCACAGATGTATCCTAGGTGATATGAGGAACACAGCTGAGCCTCTCATCCAGAAGCACTGAGCCCTTGTAATCTGTGTCACTCATGCAGTGTGTAATGGCCAAGAATGCAGTGTTCCACTGCCGGAAATGCAGATGCTGTAGACCAGGGTAATCAGCTGAGGACGGACAAGGCACACTGGCAGGGAGACACAATATGAAGACCACAACCCGTTTAGAGGGCTTGGACTCAAGAGAGTTCTGCTACTTTTTAACTTGATCACCTGCCTTTCAGCCCAATCTGATCTGACCTTTCCTGTGGCTCTGCTGGTTCTCTTTTCGGTGCTGGAATAACCTTGTAGAAACTGGGGACTCAGGAAGCCAGGGTGGACTTCTGTCTGGAAGTTTGAGCCGCTCACTGTGGTCCTGAATTGATCAGACCCGTGAGCTCCTCCATTATGGCAGGAAACTACTGCCTTGTCTGGCTACAATGTTCTTCCTAGTGTCTGTATGTCCAGTAGAGGAACCTGAATGATCCAAAGCCTTTCCAGGCGAGCCCAAATATGCTTGTGCCTCCCAGACCCCAGGATTATATCTCCAGGGTGGTCCAGCATTTCTCTTGCACCTCAGAATGTGTGATAAGTCACCAAGATAAGACATTGGTTCCCTCAGGCATATATCTGTTTCTGTGGCTCTGCTGATCCTCTTTTTGGAGCTAGAATGCCAGTGTGGAAGCTGGCACTCAGGAAACTGGTGAGTACCTCTGTCTCGGTTTTGGAGCTGCCAGCTGGGGTCCTGAATGACTCAGACCTATGGGCTCTTCTCAGTGTGAAGCTCTGATGGTTCTGCATCTGGCCAGTGTGTTTTTCTGTGCATTTGAGAGTCTAGCCCGGGGACTTTTGTTTGCCCCCAGATTTTTCAGGTGAGCCCCATGGGTTCATACCTCTTAGATTGTTGCTCAGTGTGATTATAACTCTGTGGTATTCTAACTGATTTCCTCACACTCAAAATGTGTCTCTGCTAGCCACTGCCATCTTGGTTCCCATATAAAGAGTTTTTAAATATATTTAAATAAATATGCTTTATAATGAAACCAGCTTCAGGAGTTTGCCTACAATTCTTTATAAATTTCATAGAAACTTGAATCATTTCTAGAAGATATAAGGAAAGGAAATTACTGTATTTTCTATGGGCTCTTCCTATCATGTAAAGTGATTTTTTTTTCATTCTAACTTGGATTTGAAGTTTCTAGACGAATAAATTATCAGCTTTATTTTACTGGCAG
The DNA here is from genome assembly GCA_907164525.1 of Lophiomys imhausi. Classification (NCBI taxonomy): domain Eukaryota; kingdom Metazoa; phylum Chordata; class Mammalia; order Rodentia; family Muridae; genus Lophiomys; species Lophiomys imhausi. Next base: position 1,319,720 of record CAJQZJ010010085.1, on the reverse strand, counting down.
ACTACAGTATCATTGAGGTAGCTGATCATATAAAACGTTGTATTTTCTCAAATTTCACCTCTTTAGATTCTTTCAATAACATCTTTAAAAGCACACTGTAGAAAACGGTTTAAAGTAAAATGTGGGTAAGTTTTTTTGTTAATGACTGCTGGGTTGCATGCACTGAGTGGCAGAGCTGGAACATGTGATGCATCCTTGAAATTATTGAAAGTATGGGTATTAGATTGTTATCAGTAGTGATGATTTAGAAACCCACAGATAATCACAGCAAGATAGTGAAGAGAAAATGCATTTTATATGGTTGAACCAGTATGCCTTTCATATTTACCCATAAAGGAGTTATTTAACATTCTGTTTTTAGTAGCTTGCTAGTAAACACTGTGACCTATAATTTAGAAGAGAGTGTTATGCAACTATTTCCTCCAAATTGAAACATCCCTCCTTGGAGACAAGCTGCATATCATATAACTTAGAAAACTAAAGGAGTTTAAGAGGCCCAAAGAGCTCATCACTTTACTAGATTCATGAGGGCAAGGCTTCAAAAAATAAACAAATGCTGGTGATAAGACATTGGGTATATGCTAGTATGATGTATAGTAATTTCCCCAGAAGCCTTGTGGCTTAGTCACGATAAATGTGGCTTTTCTGTAAGACAATTATCTAAATTCACCCATTTTCCAATATTTCAGCCTTTACCTGTGCTGCTGTAAGTAACTCAGAGGAACTCAATGACTCACCAAGCTAGGTTTTAGCAGAATAATTTCCTTGGTGTATGTTGGCACCATAGCTCTCTGGGGGGGAGATAACTAAATATATAATATATGCCCAGGAAAAGTCAAAACCTACTGGAAGAAAAGTTTTTAACCCTTCTAATACAAGACAATTATGTCTTGAACTCTAATGGTGAGAATAGAGACAAAGAGAACAAGACTGAGTTTTCCTGTTTCTATTAGCAGACATTAGAGATTTAAACTGTTATCAGGTGACTAACAAAGGAGGAAGCAGGAAACTATGATTGATGCTAGATGACTACATACCATCCACATATGGACAATATTTATTGGTATCAGTGGGTTATAATAAAGTGAAAGAGAGAGAGAAAAGATGACATGAGATTTGAAAGTTGGGTTGCTGGGGGCATCCTTGAACTTGTAAATGGATGTGATCAAATACATGGTATACATGAATGAAATTTTCAAAGAATTAAATTAAAAATAACTATTTTTCTTCCCTTGAAGAAAAATAAACAAAATAATATATAAAAATGTGTTAAACAACCATGTGGTACTATTAGGAGACTCAAACAACTATTGAAATTAATATTGGTGAGAGAATTCATACTGACAATTACATAATAAATAATATCAGCCTTTACCTGTGCTGCTCTAATGCAAGACATATATTATATATTTAGTTTTCTCCCCCCAGGTAGGTATGGTGCCAACAAACACCAAGGAAATTATTCTGCTGAAACCTAGCTTGGTGAGTCATTGAGTTCCTCTGAGTTACATACAGCAGCACAGGTAAAGGCTGGCATTCTATATAAAGCAGAGGTAGAGAGAATGGGAAATGTTAGTGATTGAAGTATCTTGTGCTAAACTAGCCATGTGAGGACCAATTGGACTTCTGACAACTGAAAACATGGAAGATGACTAGGAAGACTAAGAAATTTTTACTTTACATTTTTTACTTTAGTGTAATGAATTTATATTCAAATTGGACAAATCAAGTAGAAAATTTAGAGGTTATTGATCATGCACAGATCAATATCATGTCAGCAATAAGAAGTGAATAAGAGACCCATGTATGTAGGTCAAGTTCTCAACACCATTGTGGTTCATTTGTTCTTATCTTGCTGTATCATTGGAAATCTGGATGATGGACACACAGACAGGTTAACTGTCTTGAACCTTTCTTCTTGGCTTGCTGGCCATTGCCCATTGATGGTTTTTCAGGGTCATTGCTGATGTTCACTGTGACTTCTAATCTCTTAAAAAAAAATGAGATTAGACATTATAATTAAGGTCTCATTTTAACTTGTGACTTTCAAATTGAAATGCTCAAATTACAATGTTATAAACCAGCAATATTAGGAATTTAAAGAATGTGTGGGTCAGTGAAAAAGCTGGTTAAGAATGACAAGTTCTGAGGTATATAATCTGGTGAACCAGGTCTTTCATTTCTACTGGGTTCAGCAGACAGGGAGTCTAGCAATCTTTAGAACAAATAGAATCTCTTACTGTTATAACTTCTGCTGATGGGGAGTGTGCTTTAAGCTAATATGTGGGCTTACTTTGTCAATATGTGACTTGGGGCCATAAGTCTTAGCAATACTATCCTAGGGAACCTGATCATAATTCAAAAGTAATTTGGGGCAAGCACCAGATATATAATTTTTGAAGTGCCAAGACAATGTGGAACATATTTTTACATATCCCTGATTAATATGTCAGACCTGAGACATTGGGGAGGCATGGAGAGTTTTCTCTGGTAGCTATCCAATCTGATAATGTGAACGTGTCTTAAAGTGGCACATCTATTTTACAACAAAAGCATAGGTCATGTATTTCTATATTCCCACAATGTCCTAATTTATTAATCAACAATAAATTTACAAATCCTGTTGGTTTTAATGGTAACATTTTCAAAGTATTTCTACTTTCTTTTTTAAAGAACACAGTTTTATTGATTACAACCTCGATTACTAATGTTAATTTTTCCTATTCCAGGGAATGGAAGAGGCACCTGTAGGTATTATAATGTTTGAAATTGAAGCTGTTAAGATGACGTCACCTGCACAGACCAAAGGGCAGGCAAAGAAACAGATAGCTACATGGAATGTAATTCAGCATACGGGATAAAGAGACAGGAAGATGACAGCTGAGGAGGCTGAATCAATAACAGAGAGAAAGCCACACTGAAGCCTCAAGATAGCCTGGAGTTCTCAAACTTAGAGATCATACTGATTAGGAACAGCTGCCAATGTCACAGTGGTAAGAGTCTGCCTTTTTAGGGAATCTTATTGAAAGATATACACCCCTTCTCTTCTTTGGTTGGGTATGTCTGATTCTTGCTGTGAAATCAGGATTCCTTTTTGTAGGTTCTTAATACTTAGTAATAAATACTAAAAAAGACTAAGAAGGAAGATTCATGATTATTTTATTAAAGTTTGGAAGAAAATAACAGGAAAGATAAGCTGCAACAGTGGCAGCCTCTAGAAGGTGGATGACAGGAAAAATTAAGAAGGGAAAGTGCTGCTTGTTGACTAATGGTCCAAGAAAGCAGGAAAGTATAGCAATGGAGTCCAGCAAACAAGCTGAAGGAGGAATGTTTTTAGAGAAAGAATGAGTATGTCCAGAGTGCCAAGGTAGGACTGTTCAAGCTTTTTTTTTTCCCTGGTATCCAAAGAAGAGATAGGAGGAATTGGAACGACTAGATGGAGAAAACACTGTAATCAGATTTTAAATATAATCAGCATATATTAAGTCGGAAAGGAATCTATTTCAAGAAAAGGAAAAAATGGGAATGAAATCATTTCCCCAGGGTCCTGGCTATAGCACACACCATATACACATACATGCATAGACAGGAAGCCATTGAAAAGAACTCTTAAAAATTGTGATAGGGATCCTGAAGTAAGACTTTTCACAGTTAATGTTGCTTCTGGCAGGGGTGGGGTTTGGAAAGGACTCAGTTTTCTTTAAGGGGCTGGCCTTTGATAGTTTGTCCATGCTTCAGTGAGTATGTGGCCAACATAAATTGGAGATGGTATTTTTTTTCTTTCAGGGAGGCCACAAGAGTGGGAACAGCACCTGAGATGACTGGGAAGAGTGGAATTAGGGTACATTATGTGAAACTCCCAGATAAACAATAAAAAATATTATGGTGGAAAAAAAGAAATGAAGTCACATATATTTTAAATGAATTTTAAAGTTTAAATGAAAAAAATTTGTTTTATTTTATGTGTATGGGTATTTTGCCTGTATATTTATGTATGAATCATGTGAATGCTTAGTACTCCTGAAACCCATAAAATGGCTTTAGATTTATTGGCATTGGAGATGCAGATGTTGCAAGCTATGACATGGATAATACGAAGGTAACTGTGGTCTTTTGAAAGAGCATGACATGCTTTTAGTGACTCAGATATATCTTCAATCACCCAGAATTTTTTAATAAAATTTATTCTAAAAACAGGATAAAGTTCTCTATATTGAGATGTGCAATTATATAAATAAAATGTCAATTTAAGAAACAAAAGAGAATAGTCTTTTCCTTCCTTATTATATTTTTCTTTTTTCTTATTTTTGTTCATGGATAAGTGAAAATCATGATCCATAGATATGAATCCAAAATAGGTAACAGTAAAAACAGGCAACAGTAACCAATTTCAGTTTATCCCATGTAAGCAAGTTCAACAAGCAATCATTGTATTGTTTTGAAAAACTCCCTGAGGAATCTTGGATGCAATGATATTTCATTACTCATACTATTTTCTTCTTGAGTGTCTTTTCTTGTCATCATGATCAACTCCAGGGATTCAAAATATCAAGAGCTGAAGCTCAAACTTCCAGATAAGTGTCTTTGTAGTAGACTGAGTATCCTATAGGTTTAGGTATTTGAACATTTATATTACTAGAGCCAAAGGTGGTAAATTTTACATAGTATATGTTTCCAGAGTTAAGCGATGCATAGAACACCAAAGTTTCCAGAGCTGCTACCAAATTTGCTGATGAAAGCACCTGGTTTCTGAGGTTGAGTTTTCCTTTTCATGACTTTGTAATACACAATCCAAAGTATCAATGATTATTCCTATTTTTGGTTGTTGTTGTTATTCCTTCTTTCTTTCTCCCCATGAAACAATTTACCAAACCTGGTTGTGATAGTACATGTACACACACACACACACACACACACACACACACTCATTCAAACATGTAAAAATAAAATAAATGGTTTTGTTTTATTTTTGAAAATGTTGAGGACAATGGTCTTATATAAAAGTTATTGATTTTAAGCTGAGACATAGTTCTACATAGAAATAATTAACAGTCATTTATGTTATAAAGATAATAACTATTGATAAACAGAAACTAACAGTCATGAAAACGTGTCATTTTGTTAGTTACTATGACAGTCTATCACAGTTATTTTCTAAGCTACTCAGAAATCAAGTTGCTAAGAGACCAGCAATATTTGCTTATCTAAATATAAGAGATAAATAGGGCATCTTCAAAAACCTCAAGAGATCTGCAGAATATGGCATTCAAAGATGTTTTCCTAACTTAAGATTTTTTGATATCGAGACATGTCAGCTCCTGACAGCACCCCCTATTCTACTCCAAGTAGAAGATGAGCATTGAAGAATCTCCAGTGGGAGATGATTGAATTGGTGGTAAGCCTTTCTCTTGGCAAGAAAAACCCCTTGCTCCAACTGTAGACAGACTGCTGTCCAAAAAGGACAAAACTTGGAAGCAGGTAAGTCGACAGCCTAGCTCTGCCAAGACAGGGTAGGTAAGTCCTTCATAATTCCTGCTCTGCAATCAATGTCTGTCAGAGAAACGGGGCCAAATGGCTGAAGATTGATGCTGTAATGTATGGAGAGAAAATGGGAACTGTCCAGGCAGCCACTGGTATGTCATTTCTTAGTTTTGGAAGGTGCAGGCCTTGCACTTCCTATATAATCAGATATATTTATCCCTCTCAGGTCTCTGAGGTGGTTGAAGAATAGATAGCTAGAGTCTCATAGTTAAATTTTGAGTTGTTTAGGAATAAAGAGGGTATTCTGGATCTAAGAAGATATTTTTAAAATTATGAGGCAAGTTAGTATGAAAGCTGAGTTAGATATAGAACTTTAAACTCATGGATATGGTTAGACAGTAGAATGTTAAAGGCAGGTGCCAAATACATATGGACTGGACATTGGGAATGTATGCTAAGCCATATAACTCTTATAATTGTGGCCTATTTATTTCTGTTGTTTTGTATTGTATTTATAGTTATAAAAAAAAGAACCATTTTTGGACTGAATGGGAGAGCTTTTGGGGGGAAAAAAGAAATACCTTAAACTAAAAAAAAAAAAAAAAAAAAAAGAAGGGAAGGGGGGGGGGGGGGGGGGGGGGGGGAGGAGGGTGGAAGGGTGGGACTGGAAGGGGGAGTAGGGAGGGGATTGTGATTGAGATGTAACTTGAAGAAATAAAAAATAAATTATTATAAAAATAACTATTGATACAGAAATTTCATGTTTAATTAGTGGTCACCACTCTTACCCTCATTTTTCATTCTTTCTCATGCTGTGCTTGTGTTATCTTTTGTTAGTCTAATTTAATAGTTTTTTTTCTGTATTAAAAAGTAATATAACTAAAACATTCTTACTTAGAAAATAGGCCTCCTCTATTATAGTCTTTTTAGAGAAGGGGACCACTGGAGTCTGCATTACCTCTTTGGATTGGTTTGAAACACAATAATAGAAACTTTTCACTCGAGACATGATGATCAAGTATTGTTTCAATCATTGGATGTGTAAGGTGCTTACTAGTTTTGATCACAAGTTAGAAAAAATATGAATTGAATCTTTGACATGAAAACATGATTCATTTCTATTTTCTATACTCACAGTGGCAGGTATTTACTATTTGGTAAGAGTCACTTTCTAACATTACTTTTAAAAAGAGAATTACTATTCTGACCTCTAAAATGCCATGCTTTAAGGTTAAAATGTCATTCATAATTTGTTTTAATGCAAGTGATTCACCTTGGAAAAGGCAAGCACCTGTCAAATGTCTGATGCTGTACACCCTCATCAAAGCCCTCAGTAATGCTTGAAAGTGCACTTGAAGGTTCAAAAGGGAATTTGCTGAGGATGCTAGTTTACTCAATATTACCCTTACCTTAAAAAGAAAACAAGTAAATTCTATTAGTCGTCATATAGATGGTGTGGCTCTAATTAATTAACATTTTGCAACTTTATATTAAACTGTTCTCAATTTCTCAGTCACATAAAAGTGTCTTAGGGTTTTATTGCTGTGAAGAGACACCTTGGCTAATGCAACTCAGTTTCAGAGGTTCAGTCTATTGTCATCATGACAGGAAACATGGCAACCTACAGGCAGAGATGGTGCTGGAGAAGGGGCTGAGAATTCTATATCTTGATCTGAAGATAGTCAGAAGGAGACATTATTCCATAGGCATCCAGGAGGAGACTGGAAAGAAAGAAAGAAATGAAGAAAGCAAGTTCAATCCCCTTTTACTCCCAATATAAAGGTTTATTCTAAATTTCTACCAACCTTAGCAATGTGACTATGCTATAGTTGTTCTCCTCTCAGAGACACAAATATGGGTTATCATATTTGTAATCTAATTTGATAAGTTTGTACCTGGTATCATTTTGATTTTAGGAATAAATTTCTTATTAATCTATGCTTCATGGGTGAGAGTGACAAGTGATTTTGACTATATGGACAATGACATGTAGTTATTCTGCTTTTGTAATTATCAAAATGTTGCCCACTGTTGTCTGAAAAATGGAGTTTTCTAGGAAACTGCATGAGCACATTCCAAATGCTATTCTGTCGTGGTTTATAGCTTACCCGAAATCCAGAGCATTATTAGAGAACATTTTTGAAAGTTTTATTACAAAAATTGGGAAAACAAGGAAAAAAATGAATTAATTATTACACATATGGCCTACCAAAATTAAGTCAACAATATATAAACAACTTATATAGACACATAAAATATCTATGAGATTTTAAATGCAATTTTTAGACCTGGTGATTCATATCAGAAAATCTTATGATTCCTTGCACACATACCTGAATCTAGAAGCTAGTAACAGATATAAATAATGATATTACTTACTCAGAATAAGGATAAATCCCAACATTGTAATTTTCTTAATTTTTCTGTGTGTATGTGTATACTCAAATATTGTGACTGCACAATTTTATTGTGAATTTTATTTTTACACATATATGCATATAAAACGTCTACCTTGTTGGGGTTAATAACATTGCTTCTGATAGGCTGATTTCAATGCTGAGATCTGGTTACTGCCCTTTCTGAGACTTTCACTTGATTTGTTAATAAAAGTCGCCGCTGAGAGCCAATTAGCTGGGCAGAAAGAGTATAGGAAGGCAGGACTTCCTGAATTTAGAACAGGAAACCTGTGCTTTCACAGAGGATTAGTTTATTTTGCTGGGAGACACAGAAGCAGATAGATGTATTTGAGAATGCTGGGAAGTAATTATGGGCACATGGCAGTTTGGTATTAGGTGATCCTGGTTAACTTAGAGTACTAATTGAGACTCTGCCCAACTAAGGCTTAAGTGTTGAAACATTAAAAGGTCTTGGTGTATTTAATTATTGGGAAAAAGACCATGGCAGCTTATAGGCCCTCAGTCCAAGCAATCCAGGGCCATTAGACTCCCAGACTCTTGGACTCCCTTCAAACCCAGGCGAATCTTCCCACAAGCTGCTGGTAATTCTACTGGCATAATATAATAAGTTATATCAGATAACAGATTTTAGGTTACAGGTGGTGTAGGCCACCCTTGGTCCCAGGGTTCTTTCACCAGGACAAATCAGGCAACTGGTTAAGGTGGGCCAGGCTGCCCACTGCTCTGCCAAGCCACAGGCTGCTCCGCTAGCCCAATCCTCCAGTTTATATTTACTAATAACTATAATTGATACATAAATAGATACATACACATATACATATATACAGAACTTATACACAAATATGTAGAGATGATCAACAGGTAGAGAAACTATAATTTAATTATGTATGTATGCATTAACTTTTGACATCAGCAACATACAATATGCTCATAAGAACAGTGACTGGGTTTGCTGTCTTAGATATAATGTTAATTAAATTCATTGTTAGTACCAGATGAATGCTTAGGCTATGGATTTTTATTGCAACTTCAATGAGTGAATAAATGGCCCTGTGTATTTTGTTTATTACTCTAAATGAATGTTTCTTGTGTGTGTGTGTGTGTGTGTGTGTGTGTGTGTGTGTGTATGTGTGTGTACTGGAGGATTTTTATGATTTTTGACAACCTTTAAATGCTTTATTATTGAGCAAGGAATAAAATAGATGACATATTTTTTTCCTTTCTGTAAATGTTTGCATCCTGTACAGAACCTTTGAATATAGGTTTTTGCATTTCTTGACTCCATGGTTTAATTCTAAAATATTATGCAAGATATTGTTCCCTCAGAGCATATGATAAATCTAAAGATATTCAGTCCCAAGGGAAGGAAAACAATCTTAAATTGGATTAAAAGTTAATGAAATATTTCACTACTACATTTTACCAAACCATTTGCAAGTTGCATCTGAGCATCTCCATAATTTCAAAACCTCTCTTCTTATTTCAGTCAGTGGAAGGCTATGAAAAAGTTCTAATTTTATGATCCAGAAAGTCACATGCAAATGAAGAGAAATTAGGTTATAAAGGGAAGAAACCGTACAACTCCCATAATGTCCTGTAATCTTCGAAGTACAGCTGTGGTGAGCTGTTTCAACATGTGCTTTGATTGTGGAGCAGAACAAACATGTTAGGCTTTGTCGTGCATTTAATACCTTATAAACAATTGGACTAATTTGGACAAGGCTAATGGATCAGTGCAAATGACACTCTTGTAAAATGTCTGTGAATATGTGATGCAAATTGAAGAGAAATTCTAAGCTTAACCATGTGTTCAGTTTTAAAATGTCTAGAATAAAATGACTACTTTAATAATCCATTTGGATTTAAAGTTATTTCCACTATAACTAACACTATACTGTTAAATAGGGATAATCATTCTCATGGTGTGTTCAAGACATTTCCACCAATATAAAACCATGTCTTAGAATATTTCATCTCAATAGCCCTTATACTTGTAGAGAATGCACCATATTTCCCCTTTGAAAATACCAGATCAAATGATCTAATATTTTTTCTTTTTCAACAAAAAACATATCCATGTTATTTTAGACTGTCTGGGAAAAATGGCAATGAAGGCTAGTTGCTTACAAATGAAAAGAAGTGTTTCTACAATTATGCAGTAGAGACCACCAGATTTCACTAAAAGTGAGAGTAATATCCATTTGAAACAAAGCGGCAAACAAGTCATAACAAAATAGACCATGTATAGAGATTTTTTACTGATTTTACAAGGAATAGTTCCATAAGTAATGTAGGGGAAAATTGTTCAAAAAGCTTAGAAATAACAAATCCAAGCAAAACCTTAACTTGATAGTCCTCAATTGAAAGGTCATGGCTTGATAAATATGTATAAATCATTAGCAGATATATTTGAGGCACATGAATACACAAACTACCATGAATATGTGCTAAAAGAGACTGGAAATCTCAGGACAAAGTAATAAAGAACAATTACATAAATTTCTACAATGGAGAAAGGCAGTTAGGTAGAAAAGAAGGACACAGTTCTGTATAGCAGAAACAAAAAGGCTGGCATTATGGACAACAGAAGGGAAGTATCCTGAGCAAGGTGAAATAGGTGTTTATAGTTCTGTAGAATGTAGTTGAAAGAGAAGCAATGCCTTCTAGGTATAAGCAAATTAGCCTGAGTTGAGAGGGAAAAGCTCATAAAAATTGGCAATATTTGGAGTTGTGACCTTGTTGGAGTATATGTGGTCTTGTTGGAGAAAGTCATCTTGGGCTGGCTTTTAGTTCTCAGATGCTCAAGCCAGTCCCAGTATGGCATTCTCTTTTTGCTGCTTATGAATCTGTATTTAGAAATATTACCTACCTCTCCAGCACCATATCTGCTGCATGCTGCCATGCTTCCCACCATGATGATAATGGATTAACATCAGAACTTTAAGACAGCCTCAATTAAATGTTTTCCTTTATAAAAGTTGCCATGGTCATGGTACCTCTTCACAGAAGAAACCCTAAGTATATTGAATGTAAATGGAAAACTACCCAACCAATGAGCCAAGGCTGTACTTAAATTTGCTACCAACTACAAAAATGCTGTAAATAAATAAAATATAATCTAACACAACTAAAATAAACTCTGACCTTGTAATGATATAAAGAAAATGTCATGGGAAATAAAGACTTAAAGAAAATCCAAATTATAGTTGGTGACACAGTACTATGACTAAAGTCACAATTTTGTCTTTATGAAACACTAGCAAAAACTATATAAAACAAAATGAAGAATTAGTTAAAATACCCAATGTAAGTAGAAGAAAGAAATACAAGAAAAAATCTGATCTTTATCAAAATTGAAAACAGCATACATAGTTGAGGAAATGTCATGTGTTTTGGTGATGCATATTTGGGGTATATGGCAGATGTGGTATAGCTGGATCATGAGGTAGAACAATTACCAATTTTCTTAGAAAGCATAATATTGAATTCCAAAGTTCTTGTACAAGTTTTCTCTCCCACCAGCAATAGAGGAGTGCTCCCCTTTCTCCACATCCGTCTCTTGAGTTTTTGATCATAGCCATTATGACAGATATAAGATGGAATATTATAGTCATTTTAATTTGCATTTCCCTTATGACTAATAATGTTGAGCATTTCTTTAAGGGCTTCTTATCCATTAGAGATTCCAGTGTAGTGAGTTATTGGCTTAGCTCTGTACCTCATTTTTAATTGGATTATTTAGTTTGTTGATATCTAATTCCTTGAGTTCTTTATATAGTTTGGATACTATCTCTCTGTCATATTTGGGGTTAGTGAAAAAAAAAGGCCTTTCCTAATCTGTGGGTTGTCATTTCATCAACTACATTCATAGCAGTTTTACTTGTAATACCCTGAGACTGGAAACGATCCAGATGTCCCTCAACCGAGGAATGGATAAGGATTTGTGGTATATATCTCCACTATCAGAAACAAGGATACCATGAAATTTGTAGGCAAATGGATGGAAGCAGAAAAGATCATCCTTAGTGAGGTAACACAGACTCAAAAAGACACTCATGGTAATTATCTACTGATAACCAATATCAGCCAATATGTACAGGCTAACCATGCCACTTTTCCCAGGCCCAAAGAAACTAAGGAACTAGGAAGGCACAAGGGATGATTCTTGAATCCCTCTAAGTAGGGGAAATAAAATATACTTTGGAAGTGAGTGGAGAGAGGGATCCAGGCAGGAACCTTACATTACTGCCATCTGAGATGCTTTATCCAGCAGATAATCAAAACAGATACAGAGACTCACAGACAAACATTAGGTAAAAATTGGGGAGTCTTGAGGAAAATTTAGGGCAAGTTTTGTGAGAGCTGAAGGGGATCAAAGACACGACAAGAAGACCTACATAGCCAATTAACTGTGACACAAGGGGGCTCACAGAGACTGAACCTTCAACAAAAGTAGATGCATGGACTCATCCTATGCCCACTACACATATAAAGCTGATGGGCTTCTTGTCCTCAGGTGGATCCCCTAACAATTGGAAGGGGTCTATCTGTGACTTGGATGCTGTTGCCTCTCTCTGGATCTCGTCTTCCTAGCAGAGCTGCCTTGTCTTTCCTTTGTAGAAGAAGAGGTACTTAGTCCTGAGAGATTTAATACACCAGAGTGAGGTGGTACTGAGTAGAAGGGGTATGAGGGAAGTGGTTGTGGGACTGGGACTGGGAGGAAGAAGGAGGATGGCGTTTGGAATGTAAAATAAACAAACAAACAAACAAAAAGCAGCATACACTTAATGATAAAATGAAGGACATAAAGATAGAGTTTTGGACAGTTAAAGAAAAAAATGAAAAATGAACATATATATAGTAAATGTAATTAAAATTTGAATCCGTATAATAATGAAATTAAAATATAGTAGAAATTAGCTTATTAAACTGACATGAAAATAAATGATACATGAAATTGATTCCAAAATAATTTGTAACAATATGTAATAAAACCATACCTGTACATATTCCTTTTAGTAATATCTGTAAGATATTTCCAACACTATTATTAAGCAATTATTTAAAAAATAAATTTCCAACTATATCTTGAAGTGTGATGTAGTATTGAAACCAAGTACAGCATGAGAACGCAAGTAATGAAATACTAATGTAACTATCACAAGGACATTGTGAATTAGAAATTATACATCATCTGTCATTGCAAAAAATGACAGATATTTTGTTAATGCAAAGAATAATTTTCAACATTAAAATTCAATTTTATTGTATTAAAATGAGACTATATGGAAATCTCAATGGATGCAGAAACCCATTTGATAGGTTTTATTGCCACAGAGTGGGGGTGATAAACAAAAGAGGTAAGATGTGGGTACCAGGATAATCCAGCAACATTATATTTACAAAATGAAATTTATTAAGTGTCCTTGAGTTGGAAAAAAATGCCTCAGTTTTCAGACTGCCTGTCATATAAACATGAAGATCAGTCTTCACATCTCAGTTCCCATGTAAAATGGTGACATAGTCTTGTACCTCCTGTGTTGGGTGGTAGAGAGAAGCTAATCCCATGAGATCTCAGGACTGCCAGCATAACTGAACACAGGAGCTTCAGATTCAGTGAGCCTCTTACAAGGGAATAAAGATAAAATATAGAGGGGTACTTATGTCCTCATCTAGCCTCCACTGTGGCATGTATATGCTCAGACATTGCACCAAATATGCATATATTCATACATTATATAACAAATACACACACACAATTTTAGGATGTTAAACAGATAATTGAAAATACTTATATTTATCTTTCATCTTTCCTTAAGTAGAAGTTGACCAGTTCTTGAACTTTTTGTGACCTGTATAGTATTACATAATCAGAGACACTCTGTATAATGATCTGTTTCTTTGTACTTGTCATTCCAGGTGACGTTTTCAAGGAACACTTTTAACACTATATTCCCTCCTTCAGAGTCAGACAGAATATCTCAAGCCTAAAACCCATTCAGTAGAAGCTAACAATTCCTCTTAAATTTCCATGTATGTAGAGAAAACAAAATTCTTTCACATCTTTCTAAAAATATAGACCAGAAAAGAAATATTCATTTGTCAAGAACTATCCAACTGTGACATCAATACCGCTTGAGCAATACTTTGTGCCATCACTGACAAGAAAGGCCAGAACATCTGTCTATTATGTAGAAGAGCCAGGACACACTCTCCTCACCAGGGCCATTTACTCACATTCCCCACTTTAGTCTTCAGACCTCGTTCTTTTGAGTCATGCTAGGAAAGTCATCGCTTGTCAGTAGCTGTAAAATGCTATTTTGCTTGTTCTAAGTTTTTTAGGCTTTATGTTATATCACAGTGAGCAAGAAAGAGAATATGGAATAAAAATTGTGAGAATGTAAACAAATATAAACCACGACTAGGTTTTCCAGATATGGGTTTGAATTTATATGATTTCTTATAAGTCAAGAATATAAGTGGGCTGTGTTCAGGAACTAAAACAGTAAAGAAGAATAGCTAAAAATAAGTACAAGTGGAATTTTGTCATACTGTACACAAATTTGTCATAATTTTGAACAACTGTTTTTACTCATAGCATTTAGTATTTATGTACAATCTAAAGTAAGAACTTAACATTTTCTTCAATGAAGACATTTTTGAATGTTTATGAAAATCCTGTAAATCTCAGAAACATAAAAATATATTTGACTTTTATGTAACAGAAGATATCTATTTAAAACATTTATACTTAATAATTAACAAACAACTATAAAATACCTATATCTTATAACCTACAATATCTTATATCTATAGCCTATAACTTAATACCTATAAACATTTAATACCTAGCACATTTAACCAATCCCACTTTAATTTTCTTGAAAGTATATTAAAATTCTCTAACACAGGTCCATGTGGGCATCTTGGTTAACAGTCTACCCCTGGCAATCATTGCCAATTTATCTTCAGCTTAACTTAGCTTCTCCTGGGTCTAGTGACTGCTGTCCACCAATTCATGAGGCCAATTGGCCTCACTGCTCATCCTGTGTCCAGCTTCATTTACCGTGGTACAGTTGCCATACCATGTGCAGCCTAATCTTTTATTTTAAAGCTTTGTACAATTTCACATGCCAGGGGCCACCCTTTGACCTGTTTCCTAGGTCCTCACCAGGGCCTCTTAATTCTGCCTGCCTCCTGGTATTTCTCTCACTTGCCTGGAAGACTCCACTTCCCAGTCTTCTCGGTTACTCTCAGTTCTTGCTGAGGCTTCTGACTATTAGTTTGCTTCAGAGCATACCTTGTTTCACACCTCTCCTGCATGCACTTAGGTCTCCTCTATTCATGGGGGCCAAGAGGCAAATCCAAGTGGAGCTCCCTAATTTATAGAGGACGTCATCTTGCAATCTTTGGAGGGCTTAAGAGCTTTCGCTCTGTAACTAGCAGTTCCTGTTATTTCTGCAGCTTCTAAATCACGCCATTCCCTCAGGAGCAACCCCTGCATGTTTTTCTCCACTTCTCCTGGGCCACAAGACTTATCTAGTACTGGGTCCTTCAAAATGAGGCAATGACCAACAGCTGAGCAGGGTTCAGCAGCTGAAAGTTTCAGATAGCATCTTTCAAAGTGTGGCTGCATTGAAAAGCTTTTTTTTTTTTTTTTCAGTTTCCATTGCTTTTAAAAGGTCTGTATGTTGCCAGGTGCCAGTCTAATCTTCATGCCCTTCCTAAGAATCCTTTCTAACTCACTAGCAAAATCTACTTCATTACATTTCTGTTTCTCACCTATAAGGAAAAACAGAAATAACAGAAAAAACTCTGTTGTTAAATCTATAACTACATTTTTATATATTTTGAGTAACTTCAAAAGCTGATCATCTAGACCAGTGGTTCTCAACCTGTGGGTTGTGAACACATTGGGTTAAAATGATCTTTTCACAGGAATTGCACATCAGATATCCTGAATATCAGATATTTACATTAGTATTAATATAACAAAATTACAGTCAGGAAATAGCAATGAAAATAATTTAAGGTTGGGGGTCAAAAAATATGAGAAACTGTATTAAAGGGTTACAACATTAGCAAGGTTAAAAACCATTGATCTAGACTAAGTTTAGACATACATTGTTAAAATGACTGCTATTTGTCTTTCAGTTGTATATATCAAATTTTATATGATAACATTTTATGAAGTTATTTTATTTGCAGGTTGTCAAATCCAGGCCTCATACTGTCTGTGAAGTAGAACTCTGTCACTAAGTATTCTGTTGCTTTTTTGATACAGAATTCTACTCTCTAGCATGAAAGCCTATAGTTTTTTTTTTCTTGTAGGTCATGCTGGTATTAAATTCACAATACCCCTGTTTGTGCATCTTGATGGCTACTCCTACAAACTATAAGTGTCACCAGCAAATACAGGCACATTATTGGCTTATGATATGCTTTTCATGGGATTTAATAAGGTATTTTCCAAATATTATAATAAAGAAAAGCTATGAAGGCAACATTGAACAAATTATCTAATTGAATTGTCATTATGTGCCACTAATATAAATATGAAGCTGGAAGGTCCCAAATGTTCACAGTTAAAGCTTTATCTCCAGCTTTATGCTGAAAGCAGCTAAACTGTGGTACTTGAGAGAGGGAGCCTGGAGGAAGTTATCTCCTTCATTGTGATGTAAGAGCATACTGTTCTGGAGAGTTTTACTCAGTTTCCTGCCCATATGTAAGAGAAGCATTTTTGCTTTCCCATATTCTTCTGTCCTTGTTTTCTTACCTGACCAAAAGAAATGAAATCTCCAGAACTCTGAAGCAAGTTAAAAAATTTCCCATTATAAGTGGAGAATATAACATATTTTTTAATGACTTGCTAAAAGATATATCTCACTGCTCATAAAAAACAAACAAACAAAACCTTTAAAACCTTTTAATTGAGTATATATAAGAAAGTTAAGAGTCAAAGCATGTATTTTAAGGGTCAAGGAACGAATTCCTGAACCCAAATGTGGGGTGACCAAGGAATCACCAGGAACTCCAGAACATTATAAAACGTACGAGGATTTTATTATTCAGCATGCTGAGGTCACTGCAAAGCTTCTCCATGCAACGAGAAGGAGGGGGGATCCTGAACAGAATTTCAGTTCAGGTTAAATACATTTCATCAAGACAGAACCAAGCATCCTCAAGCAACAGTACTTTGATTGGCTAGCATAGCTATCTTAGAAAACAAGGATGGGATTTCCAAACTCATGACCATTGGCACCCTGAGTTTCTGTTGTGCTCCCTGTTGCCCTGGGAACCAGCCATACCCAAGCCAAAAATTGGTCTCCTCATAATGGTTAGAGTTTACAAGCCCTGGGAGGTTGTACATGGTAGATTCTGGGGCAAGCTGACCTGAAGCCCAAGACATACTCAAAATTCCCAGGCTTCTAAAGCCTAACTAGACTTTGGTCCTAATAGTATCTTGCTGGAGCATCATTAAATATACTAAATAAACCTTTTTAAAGAATGTTTCACAGTTTTATACTGAATCTTGTTGTTCTTTGCCTTGTCTATGGAATCACAGAGACACAATTCTAGTTCATTAATTCTTGCCTAGTTTACTGAATTTCCTTTTGGGGCAAGGTCTCTCATGCCACTTTGACCTACTTTTTAGTATATCTCTATAAAGAATTTCTTCTTAAAAGTTCAGCTTACTTTTTTCTTCTTTTCTATTTTTATGACTGTGTGTTAACCTTGATTAATGTGAAGACAGAAAGCTTTCAATATGTTCATGAATTTTACTACTTGGTAAGCAAAATAACCTTGCAATGTTTAGCATTTGCAGAACATACAAATGAACTTGTTTCTTTAATTGTTGTATTTGTTTATACATTTCCTTTTTGTGTTCAATTGTCACCCTTTTGACCTTACACAAATTATTCTACACAGGGCAAAGCAGTGTAGAATACAAAAAATACACAAACATAGAAAATGTCCTTTGTGTTGGTTCAGTAAGGTATTAATGTGACAAGTCCAAACAAACTAAAAATGCTCACTTTCTTGAAGGTTTTGTTTCTAAACAGTTAACACATTCTCATCTAGTTTTCTCATGGTATTTATTATAGACTGAATGCACTTGGACAAATCAATTTTGGATGTTGACATACTGTCTTTCAATTGGGTAGCATTAAGAGATAGGGATTTGGTAGGGAATTATGTCATATGGATGGGTTCCTTATTGACAGGCTTGGTATCACTATAAAAAAGGATGTGTTGAGGTTTCTAGGCCTCTTCCCCCCTTGTAAGATACAAGAAAAAGTTGAAGCATACAGTGCTGAAAAGCGATCGTGTTGTAATTGTTCACAAGTTTGATAATTTTTTTCTGTTTTCAAACAGGGATTTATTATTTTTACCAAAGTTGGACATAAACTCGTTCTGTAACTCAAGCAGTTGTTGAACATGTCTAAATATTCCTGTCTTTGGAGTAACTGGTGCTATACATCTGCTCCATTAGGCCTAGAAAATCTATGATGCTTTGTTATACTCACCAAAACTTACACATAAATTGTAGATTCTCTTGAGCTACTATCTACAGTTTCTTCACAGGTTCAGGAGAAACAAAAAAAAAATGTGTTAATCTAAATAGAGACCTAAAGAAAGAAGATAATAAACATTTGCAGATATCTCTTGTTACTTATAACAAACATGAAAAACAAACAAACAAAAGAAAACTAAAAACCAAGAGAAGGAGTATTTTTCCTCTTCTAACATAGTCACTGACTGTGTCATGATTCTAATGTCTGTGCCTCCACCAAAACACTCTACCAAAGCCAAATGTCAGTGTTCTTATATTTTATTTATTTACATCTTTAGTTTTATTTAAGACTCCTTTGTTGTTAATTTTACATTCTAATCCCATCCCTTCCCTCCCTGCCTCCCAGTCCCACCCTCTCATCCACTTCCCCCATACCCCTGCCCAGTACCAAAACACTCTGGCACATCAAACTTGATCAGGATTAAATGCCTCCTCTTCCATTGAGGCAAGATAAGGCAGCTTTTTTTAGGAAAATGACCTCCAGAGGGAGGCAACATCACCTAAGTACCAGATAGAACTCTTCTCAATTGTCAGGGGATCGACTTTAGGACCAAACATCCTGTCAGCTTCATTATGGGTCTAGGACCAGTCCTTGCAGGTTCTCTGCTTGGTGGTTCAGTCTCTTTGAACCTCCTTGTGTCTAAGTTAATTGGCTATGTGGGTCTTCTTGTAGTGTCCTTGATCCCTTCAGCTTCCTAAAAACTTCCCTTAACTTTTGATACAGATGTCCTGATTTTTACCTAATGTTTGGTTGTGGGTCTCTGCCTCTGTTTTCACGATCTGCAGGACAAGGCTTCTTGGATGGCAATAATGTTGGGTTCTTGAGCACCCTCTCTGTCTCCACTTCCAACATCTATGTTCTCTCCCCTACTTAAAGAAATTCAAGCATCTTCTCTTGAGTCCTCAGCTTGATAAATGTCAGTTGGTTGAGCAACAGACACTTTAGTGTACAGTCAGACTTGGCATGGAGATATGTCTGCCTGAAATGCATAGTGATACAAAAGCAGGGAATTATTCCTACATATGTAAATCTAGATTGACATTGAATGCAGCAAGCAGATTATGTTTACCACAAGGCTGCATAAAAATATTATCATTTACATACATAATTCATTAAAAGTCATTGTTGTGGCACATAAGTAGTGGCTAGAGTCTAGCACATGTGAGGACCAGAATTTGGATCTCATGAACTCATGTATATTGGATGGTAACTCACAATTCCTGCTTCAAAAGGTGGAGAGAAAGTTGACAAGTAAAATTAGTTATGTGGGTATCTTGGGTTTGATTTAGTGATCCTAAGTCAGTGAATAAATATGTATATACATAACACACAAACATACATACTCACAAGCACACATATACACACATGCACACTTACGTACTCACAGAGATAGAAATAGAAAAATAAATAAAATCATTATTGTGTATTGAATTTTTCTTTTAAGACACGTTTATAAGAGTACAGCCATGCTCTCTATAAGTTGCATCAGCTACACTAGCAGTACCATGACACAGACTGAGTGAATCAAGCATGTTGTTCAGTTACCATTTTATATTTTCTCAGAATTCTGGAGGCTGTTGGTAAGCCTGTTTTCTTCTATAAGAAGTGTCTAGTTTTCTTTGTTATATCAATGACCATCTTCAACATTTCTGTCTTTCAACAATATCAAAATGTATTGAGTAACAATACATTCACAAGGTTTAGTTTCAATAACCAGCAATTTGCCACAAAAATCTACCTATGTGATACCCTGGCAGAAGTAAATGTAACGATATTTTTCTTCCTATATGAATTACTTAAATTAACTTTCATATAACACAGTACATAGTTTACATTCCTCTCTCTCCCTCTCCCCCCCTCACTCTGTGTGTGTGTGTGTGTGTGTGTGTGTGTGTGTGTTAAAGAGTGAGGAAAAACTTAAAGAAATCACAAAATATTCATGAATATCAAAATTTGATTGAGAAATAGTCTATATTGATAAGATAACTTACCAAATAGGAGCCAGAAAAGAGATACTGCAGGAGTTGCTGAAATCAGCTTTGACAGGGAAAATTCAGAGTTTATTTGTCAAGTAGGCTAAACCAGGTCTGGAAATATAAAACAAAACAAAAGACCTAAAACAGGTCAGAAAGAGAAAACATCACATAAGATCTAGGTTCAGATGGTGAACATGGAAAGGACAGGCAGTCAAATATCTGTTGACACAAGCAGAGAACTGAGTTTAGAACTGAGTCATGGAATCCTTGATCCTTGATGTACACATCAGATGTCAAATGATTGTTATTTCCATGACATCACAGAAGTAGGTGAACATCACTCTCTGTGGTCCAGTAAAAAAGATAACTACTCACCTTTCCTTGGTCGTATATGTCTGATAAATTCTTTAAACTAGGTTCTGTAACAGAATATTTTTATTTTTCATATGTATATTTATTAATACTTAACAATTCTATAAACAAAACCTATAAAATATGTAAATCCTATAACCTAAACCTTAAATCTAAAATCTATAATTTATCTAAAAATACTTTAATACCTAAAATTACCTTAAAATAAGGTATTAAACCATAAAAAATAACCCCAAACACTTAACACTATTTTAAGTTTCTTAAAAGGATATTAGTAATCTGGTTAGGATGGTCTGGTTTACAACTGTCCCACCAGGTCTTTTAATCTCAAAATTTGTTGGGCATTATTTTGCCAATTTGCAAGCCCAGTCTACCTTCAATAAAAAGTCGTGGCCGGTTTATAAAGTTAATTTGTTTCGACTGCCATGTAGGGCGGTCTTTTCAATCAGCCAAGAATTACCTCTGTGGTCTCTCTCAGTTTTTCTATCCCGAGTTTCTTGCTCACCTTTTCGGCACTCTGAATCTCTAATGCCAAATACTTCAAAGGAGTCTCTCTTAGCAGATTTGTAGCATGTTTTTGCTTTGGATTGCAGGGGTTCAAATTCTGCCAATGGCATACTTGCTGTGGTCTATCCCAGCTTGGATTCCTGGTAGGTAAGTGCAAGATGGCATGGCAGAGTAGAGAGAGAGAGAAGCTTGCATGACCTTATGGATATTATATTAAATCTCTTAGCAGGTTGTGATGATCAGCAAAGTGGTTTTCGGCATTCTCATTGCTGTGGATTTTCTTGGACTTTCCCAAGACATGCCCCTAAACAGTGTGTCAGTGTCAGTGGTGGATCTCCCAGGATTCCCATTACTTCTCATGACTAATGACGTTATCTGCATGGCTTGTGAGATTTCTTAGCAATGTTCCTTCAACAGGGCATATATCATTTGGTCACAGTTGGCTCCTTCCAGATCAACCATATAGGGGGGCAAAGCTCCTCCCTATGTCTGCCATATGTTAATTTAAACTGCCTACTAATTTCACTAAGGAGACCTGACCTCTATCACACAGTCTCAAGCAATCCTAATTAACTTTTACAATTTTTCCCTTTTGAAACCCAACTTTTAAATTATTAAACACTTATTTATTAAAAACTATATTCACTTATAACAAATACACTTACTTAAGTGCTATTCTATAAATTCCTACAACCCCTATGAATGCCTACAGCCCCTATGACATACCCACTAAACCTATTGATAACTATTATAACTATTTTCATAACCTTTTAGAAGGATACAGTCTCTGGGGCAGATTATCAGTCATCAGGAACACAGTCTCCGGGGTAGACCCTTTAATGCACTTAGCAGTCTTTCTTCTGGAATATCTCAGACATAGATTCATCAGGGTAAATTGGCTATGGCGGTTTCACCTTAAATAAGGCTTGAGGCTTTCTTCTTTCTGGGAGACCTCAGCCATCTGTAGGCCAACTTACTTCTTTTGTATCAGCAACTCTGTTGCTCTGCCTCAGTCTTTAAAGCTGGCCACAGTTCCATTCAGGCCACTGTTCGGACAAGTCAAACCCCTCTAGGCAAAAGCTGAGCCACACGGTTTAGTCCTTGGCCTTTTACTGTCTTGCTGAGGTTTTCTCTGCTCACCAGCTTCTTTCTGCCTCAGGGAGGTCTGGCCATCAGTCCACCAGCACTTTCTCCATCAGAGGATACAAACTATTCATTGTCCTTTCTAGCATGAGGACTCACTAGCATTGGAGTTCTCCAGCATGTGGCTCTCTAGCATGGAGCCCCTAGCACACCGCTCTCCCAGGCTCATCCACTTGTCCTTAAATAGGATGGCTCCTTTTTCCACTTGTATCAGCTTTATTTGGGCTCCACCCACTTGGCAGCTGAAAACAATGCCAGGTCATAAAGTTTCCTAGTTTCACCTGGCTTTAACCTTGTTTTTCAGTCCATAGAGACTCCCCTCATTTCATATGACTTCATCCATAACCTGATAAGCTAATTGCTCACAGCCAAGTTTATCTTCATGCCCCGGATTAAGAGACTGTATTAAAGAGTCTTTATTAAGAGACTGTAGTAAACCTAGATATTTACTAAATCTAATTTATGTTAATCTAACTCCCTACACCCTTTATTTTTATTTTTTTATGTTTATTTATTACTTCAAGTTATATCTCCATCATAGTGTCCTCTTTCCACCCCTCTCAATTCCACCCTTCCACCCTCCTCTCCTCCCTCTCATACCCATCCCACTCCTCTAATGCGCAGTGTCCCTGCATATCAGACCCTTTCAGTTCAACAGTCATATGGGGGCTACAAGCTTCCCCTGCACTGGGGGCCCACATGGTAGCATTCCTAGGGCAAATTGTCCCATTATTAGGTAACAAAGTCTATGTTCCTGATCCTTTAGTATGTTGATTGTAGGATAGTTATCATGTATTATGGCTAAAATAAAATTATGAGTAGATGCCATGTGCATCTTTCTGATTCTAGGTTAGCTCCCTAAGAATGAGCTTTTCTAGTTCCATCCATTTGGTTTCGAATTGCATGATTTCTCTATTGCTGAGAGCTGAGTAATATTCCATTGTGTAATAGTACCACAATTTTTAAATCTGTTCATCAGTTGAAGTACATCTCCATTGTTTCCAGTTTCTAGCTATTACAAATGAGGCTACTATGAACATAGATGAGGATATGTCATTGTGGTTTGGTAAGAAATCATTTGGGTAGATACCCAGAAGTAGTATGGCTGGGTCTTGAGGTAGGGATATTTCAAAATATCTAAGATATTGCCAGACTGCTTTCCATAGTGGTTGTACAAGTTTGCACTCCCACCAGCAATGGAAGAATGTTCCCCTTGCTTCACAACCTCGTCAGCACGTGCTGTCATTTGAGTTTTTGATCTTAACCATTCTGACAGGTGTGAGATGGAATCTCAGAGTCGTCTTGAGTTGCTTTTCTCGGATGACTAAGGATGTTGAGCATTTCTTCAAATCTCTCACTGCCATTAGAGGAATCAAATTGAAGACCCAGAAATGAACCCACAAACCTCTTATCACTTAATTTTTTACAAAGAAGCCAAAACCATACAATAGAAAAAGGACAGTATCTTCAACAAATGGTGCTGGTCTAACTGGATGTCGACATGTAAAAGAATGAAATTAGAACTATACTTATCACCTTGCACAAAACTTAAGTCCAAGTGAATCAAAGATCTTAACATAAAGCCCGACACACTAAATCTAATAGAAGAGAAAGTGGGGAAAAGCCTTGAACTCATTGGCACAGTTGAGAACTTCCTGAATAGAACACCAATAGTGCAGGCTCTAAGACCAACAATCAACAATGAAACCTCATGAAAATGAAAAGCTTCTGGAAGGCAAAGGACACACTCATTAAACAAAACGGCAACTACAGATTGGGAAAAGATCTTTACCAACTCCCCTTCTGACAGAGGGCTAATATCCATAATTTATAAAGAACTCAAGAAATTAAACTCCTAGAAACCAAATAATCAAAAAGGGGGAGGGGAAGCAGAGCTAAACAGAGAATTCACAAAGGAGTTTTTCCTTTTCTATTTCCAGATATAAGCCATTTATTATTATGTAATGTATGGATGCCAGACAAATAATACACTATCTAGGTCTGCTGAGATTGTACAGTCATCCTTTTCCTGTTGATCATCCTTTTCTATGAATGAGTCTCCAAAAGCAGTGCACATCATGAAGAACACTATTTTCTACATTGTGGAGTGACAAGAGTAAGCTTACCTGAGATGTTTGCCATTGGGAATTAAGAAAAATCAATTGACTAATGTCTGGTTAAATAGTTTTTATTTTATTCTAAATGGTCCTGAAAAAGCCAACAAATGCAGTAGAAGAGGAATTCAATGGGAACTTTGTAAAGACAGATTCTCTTAGCTGAGCTATGATTTTAAAAGCCTCCAACCACTTAGTGTTCATAATGAGCAAAATTATGGACCCAAGATATATTTTTCTTTAACAAATCAATAAAGATTTTTTAAAAATCAGCACCCATGACTTATGGAGGTGACTGATGCAATGCAAGCCAATGTTTTATAAACCACACAAGATCTTTCTACTTTAAAACTGTGTGTAAATTGTTTCTGCTCAGCACTGTAGTCTTTTTGAGAGTTCATTTGTGAAAATTGTGCACTGCCATCTTTTCTGATTCGATAATACTCCTGAGAAAACAATTTCTGCTTACTGGAAAATGCTGCTCACACATAAATAACTCTTTAAAATCAATCCATGAGAATGGATACCTCAGGGACTTAACTGTACATTAATGGACTCTAGTTGAAAGTTGTAAAATGAAGTTAATACAGTCTCAAAATATAAATTTGAGCCCCTGAAGACTAGGTTATTTTTTTTTTCTGTTGTTGGTTTTGGGTGGGGTAGGCAGCAGGGGGAGAGGGTATGAAGAGGTATACATTAATATTATTTGGATCATTAAAATTATAAGAGATCATCACTACATTTTCATCAAATTTAATGCTTTAGATCAATTAGGTTAATGAAAGAACTCATAATTTTTAAAAGTAACAAAATTTCCTTTAAAAGAAACGTTCCTGTAAGAAAATTAATTTAAAACATACACAGGTCTGAAATGAAGAATTGATTTTATAATTATGACCAATGTATTAAATATACTTGTTCACAGGTACATTCTTATAACTGCAAAATTCAGCATGAAACAAAAACTAGGTATTTAAACTTTTAAGGAATGACATATTTATCTCCCAAATACATTGTAATAGAATAGTATTTGTTGCAAATATTATGCTGATTATAATTAATTGGAAATATTAAACAATTAAATTTTATAACTATTTTATGCATGCATATATGTATATGAACTCCTTTTAAAACAGATTTTTAATTTATCCATCTTTATGAAAAACTTGCCACTTTATGTTTCAGAGCAAAGTAACAACAAAAATTAAATAAGCACATGATTAGGACTGGTTCAGTTAATATTTGAAAAAGCAATAATATTAAAATATCTGCCTTTTAATTTCTGAAATAATTGACTCAGATAAGATCAAGAACAGATTTAAAAAAACATAGACATTAAAGATGAGGTGAAAATATACTCTAGATTTCAGGAATACTGTGCCATACTTCATTTGCCAGTTTTAAATAACAGAAAACGTTATTTCAAAAATTAAAAATATATACATTGACCACAACAGTAACTTCATAGGCATCACACTGTAATATAAGAACAGAGATATCACACTGTAATATAAGAACAGAAAGAAGAAACTGGTCTGCTATGTAAGGGCAAGAACTTTGATTTCTTGATCTTGGTCAGAAGCTAGAAACATCTTTGGTTTTGGTACTGGTTAGAGGCCAAGACTGCAAGAAGTGACTCTATTTCATGTTTTGATTTCTTATTATCACTCTTTCTTCACAATTTGTACCACCTAAGGGAACACTACTGTTTAGAAGCTTTAGAGTATAAGCAAAAATATGAGGCACCTGGAGAGCTCCATGGGTGGTCCTGTTTGATTGACTGCTCCATAGCTGAACATGCCCACTCTGTTGAATTAACTAATTATAGACTTAATAACCAACATATGGGGCACTTTTACAGAATTCTCATTTCTTGTATTTATTCTGCTACACAGGATCTCTAGCACTTTCTTTCTTCTTCCATCCTTCCTCCTCTCCTCCTCCTCCAATTCTTCTGTTGCTGTGACTTCTGTTTCTTCTTGTTCTGCTGCTTTTTCTTCTTCACTCTCCCATTCCTCTTCTTACTGCTATAAAACAAATCCATTCTAAACTCACCCTGTCTTTGCCTGTGAAGTTCAGTGTCTTCAAGTTCAAAAGATGAAAATATGGAGCCACCAACAGATTATTACACAGATGGTTCTCACTAAACTAATATATCTCACAAAAAAACAAAGCATCACAGATATTAGATGGGTGCTGGTGATGAGGATGAGAGTTGGATGAAGAAAACTATAATATAAATGTATAAGAAAAATAATAAAATATAGGAAGAGGGCATAGAGTCCCATCAGCAGCAAAGAAGCTAATTGCAATTGATACCTGCCAGTAAAGTTAAAATCAATTTTCTCCAATGGGGTGACCCTGGATAAATCAACCACAATGTAGGACAGAACTGATGCACAAGAATAGTTTGTCAACACAAAAGGAACTCTATACATATTGTAATTTTGTCTTTTGTTAGAGAAAGAGAGAGAGAGAGAAAACATAAAGTTGGGTGGGAAAATTCAGGAGATGGCAGAGAGAGAATATGATGAAAATATGTTGTTTGAAAAGATGTTTCTTCTAAATGAAATAAAAGCACAATGACTTTTTACATAAAAATAGTGTCCTGTTTAATGGGTTTTGGAGGTTAGACCCAGGGACTTCCTACCTTTCCTTTTCTGTATCCTTCTTTCTCTCCTATGTAGGAGTGCATGGACTTGAGAAAAATGAGACGTAGACATAGCACAGGAAGGACCAAGAAAAAGGGACAGATTATTGAATATGCCCTTATACCTTTGTATATTGATACAAAATTAGTAGTATATTTGGCTAAAGTGGTATTGACCATTGTTTATTGTGCAAAAATAAGATCGTATTGGACTACATCAGTATTGATCTTTGTATATTGATACAAAATTAAGATTATAATTGGCCACAATGGTATTGAACCTTGTATATGGACGTAATATTAAGATTGTATTGGGCTACATAGGCATTGATCTTTGTATATTGATAAAAAATTAAGAGTATATTTAGCCACAATTGAGTAGATCTTTGTAAATTGATACAAAATTAAAGGTAACGCTTCCTAATGGTATCATACCTAGAGATACTTAAAAATAAAAAGTGAAGCTCTGGCCTCTTGATACCAACCGTCTAAAACTGTTTAGGATAGTTAAGAAAAACAAACTCCTAGTCATGCAAACGTGTCACTTTGTTAGCTACTATGACAGTCTATCACAGATATTCTCTAAACTACTCAGTAATCAAGTTGTTAAGAGACAAGCAACATTTGCTTATCTAAATACAAGAGACGGATAGGGCATATTCAAAAACCCCAAGAGATCTGCAGAATATGGCATTCAAAGATGTTATCTTAAATTAAGTTTTTTTTTGATATCGAGACATATCAGCTCCTGACAGCACCCCCTATTCTACTCCAAGTAGAAGATAAGCATCGAAGAATCTCCAGTGTGAGATGGTTGAATTAGTGGCAAGCCTATCTCTTGGCATGAAAAAACTCCTTGCTTCAACTGCAGACTGCTGTCCAAAAAGGACAAAACTTGGTAGCAGGGAAGTCGACAGCCTAGCTCTGCCAAGACAGGGTAGGTAAGTCCTTCATAATTCCTGCTCTACATTCAATGTCTGTCAGAGAAACAGAACCAAAAGACTGAAGATTGATGCTGGAATGTGTGGAGAGAAAAGGGGAACTGTCCAGGCAGTCACTGGTTTGTCATTTCTTAGTATTGAAAGCTGCAGGCCCTGCACTCCCTATATAATCAGATATATTTATCCCTCTCAGGTCTCTGAGGTGGTTGAAGAATAGACAGCTAGAGTCTCATAGTTAAATTTTGAGTTGTTTAGGAATCAAGAGGGCGTTCTAGATCTAAGAAGATGGTTATAATAGTGAGGCAAGTTAGTATGAAAGCTAAGTCAGTTATATAACTTTAAATTCATGGAGATGGTTAGATGGTAGAATGTTTAAGTCAGGGGCCAAATATGTATGAACTGGACATTGGGAAGGTATACTGGGCCATTTAACACTCATAAATGTGGCATATTTATTTCTGTTGTTTTGTATAGTATTTACTGTTATTAGAGAAGGAACCATTTGTTGGACTGAAAGGGGAAGCTGTTGGTGGGGGAAGAGGGTGGAAGGGTGGGACAGGAAGGGGGAATTGGGAAGGGTTTGTGACTGAGATGTAACTTGAAGAAAAAAAATAAAGTATTTAATAAAAAAATAAAATAAAATAAAAATAGTGTACAACTGTAAAGATTAATTAAATTGTTTAACAGTGTTTATATTATTGTTAATTGATTCAGTGGTTGTTAATCCATAACCCATCATTATAAATGAGTACACACAGACACCACGTGGGTGTTAACAAGCCTTGACCTGAATTGAGCAATCTTGGCCTACCCAAGCTAGCTCTTAATTCTATTTCCCAAATATCACCCCATATATACATATGTCCCCTTGGACTGCTATTCTCCATGCTATGCCAATGTTCCAGGCCACAGGAGTGAGGTTCTTTTTTCTAACCCATGGTGTGTGTCCTCCTACTTCCTACTCCTCGCTGGAATGTACTAGTCCTATGTCTAAACCTCAGGTTTCCTGTTCTAATCTCAGGACGTCCCACCTTTCTCCGTCTTTGCCCAATCTCAGGCCTCAGGATTTTATTTAACCAATCAGGGACAGCAAGCAATAAGAGACAACAAGCAGGACCAATTAATTAACATTTAGAATGCCTAACACTACCTCATCAATTCCCTCATTTTGTCTAATAGCAAAGGCTAATTTTTTAGCTCATATAGTAAAAAAAAATAAGAGCAAATATGAAACAATCAAGAAAACCATATATACAAGTTACACACATAATGTTCAGCCTATTTGTATCAGGCAGTCTTGAAGAAGAAAAAAATCGTCTGTCTATCTTGGTGTGTCTAAAGTTCTGACCAAAATAATTTCTATAATATCCTGTATTTATAAACCTAAAAATTTTATTTAGAATTGAAAATATCCTTTTAAATCCTAAACAACTCAAGTTCATTTGAAATTTTATAACTATTATACCTTCAACCCCATCAAAGTCATAAGTAGGGATAAAGTTATTATTTGACTGAGTAGAAAGCATAAGAGAGCAGTTTCCAAAAAGAAATATCACATTTTGTTGCCTAGACAGTCCCAAATATCTCTCGATATCATTGGAACATCATTGTCAGCCTTCTGGCCAAGCATTTTTCACAGACTAAATTATGCAGGAGCAAATAAGGATTTTCCTATTCTGTCTCTACAGAACCAGGACATTGATTTACCTGCTTTTAAGCTTT
Organism: Lophiomys imhausi; assembly: GCA_907164525.1. NCBI lineage: Eukaryota > Metazoa > Chordata > Mammalia > Rodentia > Muridae > Lophiomys > Lophiomys imhausi. Next base: position 1,289,820 of record CAJQZJ010010085.1, on the reverse strand, counting down.
GGTCCATCTCTGGACTGTATATAGTCTGTTGAGAGAGCAGGGACATTTGTGCCCAATAGGAATTATCTCCTGTTGGGAGATTTCTTTTTGATGTGAATTATCTTCTTCCAAATCAAATGGGAGCTGTCAGGAACTGACTATCTTAAATCAAACAATTCTTAAAATAATAGAAACATCTTTAAATACCATTTTTGGTATGCCTCTGAGGATTTTGAAGATATCTATTGATTTATTTATAAATCTATCTATCTATTATCTATCTTCTATCTATCTATGAACAAACTGTATATTTTAACCATTTACTATCTGTTTAACCTATTAAGTCTATTTTGTGATAAATTAAGACTAGTATTTGATATGACCAGAAGCTCAACTGACCAGTCAACTTGTATTATACAGATTCCTAAATAGACTGCAACAGCAACCCATAAAGAGATCGGAAGTAAACCTGTACTTTTCAATGACTTGTATAGGTACAATACCTTATATAAGTTGAAATATACATAAAATGTGTCTAAATATAAAATTCTATACCAATGAATCAAAATTTAACCTTATTTTTGTATCAATATAAAAAATTCTATATCAATGTATCAAAAGATAACCTTATTTGAGAACAATAGTTTTGAGTTTCAGAGCAGATTCAATAATCTATCCTTATATATTATCATTTCTATAGTATATACATATATTCCCCCTCTTTTTTCTTTTCAAGTCTACTCCCCCTATATAAGAGAGAAATAAGGATATAGAAAATAAAAAAAAGAGAAAAGTCCTTAAATCTAATATCCTATATCTTGCTTAACAAGATCATTTACAATTTGTAACCATTCCCCCTAAACAACATTTACAACCCATCAAATGACCAAAGAATCAGCCACCCCGGGAATGGAACATAGCTATCTTAAAACTGCTTCCTGATGAATTGGGAAGCAGAAAACATTTTTGGGGATCCCAAAAATGTAAAACTGTTTAAGCAAGTTAATTGTAACATTTTTGGTCCAGTCTCAATGTTTTCATCAATTTGAATGTCCTGAGCAGTGTGTGGTATGAAGCTGGACTTTGGTTAGGAAAATTCAGGGCTTTATTGAAGTCCTTTCTGGAATAGTCTTTGAGACTGAGCCATCTCAGCAAGCTGTTGAAGTTGTTCTGGATGCAGACTTTTGAGGAAAAAGTTATTGAGGCAATCTGTGAGGATGGATCATTTGGGTTACTTGCCTAGTCTTCTTTGGATTCTGTTTCCATTCTGAAAATATATAATTTCTCAAAAGTAACATATATTTCTACAATTACCAAAATGCCTTGAATGTTCAGGGTGCACAAATTAATTAAGGAATATTTTCTGCTCTTTGTTTGAAAGAAGAAAGACATTTATAAGTCTCCATTTATGCTATATGAAAGGAAGGCATGTAATAGTATTACATTTATATGCTATATATAATCTATTTAAAATTGAAAATACAGCATAAAATTATATGGAGTTTAAGTATTCTCTTCTACAGTTGACATACATTTATTAATTGATTAAAACAGGTTTATTCTGTGTTGTTCTGACTTTTTGTGGATTAGGTTGGCCTCAAACTCAAAAGGAACCTATTTATCTCTGTCTTTGTCTCCCATGTTTTGGGATCAAAGGTATGCATTTATATATTTTTCTTTCCTTTTCTCCTTTCTTTTGAGATTTAATTTCTATGTGGATATATCTATCCTTATTGAGACAGGGTTTCTCTTTGTATCTTGAGCTGTCTTGATTTGGTCTATAGAGCTCTGTAGATTAGATTGGCCTCAAACACACAAGGAACCTGTTTTGTCCTTGTCTCCCAAGTTTTGAGATCAAGGTATGAATTTAAATAATTGAATTAACCTTATTAAACAACAGCATTAATTAAAAAATTTTGTATTAGTTTGAGTTCCAATTCTCCCAAGGAAGCTCCATTCTTAAGGAGATTGGTATAGAACAGCATGATATGCTATTTCATGTTAGCTTTTCTTAACTGTTGGCTATTGGAGGCATCCAGTTTGCATGTTCTTTCCCAGAATAACTCTGGGTCCTTACACTGATTAACAGAATATCTCTCTCTTTCTTTCTCTCTCCTTCTTCTTCTTCTTCTTCTTCTTCTTCTTCTTCTTCTTCTTCTTCTTCT
>CAJQZJ010010085.1:1241680-1287666 GCA_907164525.1 Lophiomys imhausi | reverse complement strand
CTTCTTCTTCTTCTTCTTCTTCTTCTTCTTCTTCTTCTTCTTCTTCTACAGGATTTTCTCTGTGCATTCTTGTCTAGGACTCACTTTGTAGACCAGGCTAGCCTTAAACTCACAGAAATTAGCCTGGCTCTGCCTCCCAAGTGCTGGGATTAAAGGCATGCAATATCATGCCAGTGATTAACATATCTCCTTCAGGGCAAACTGTCTCTTGAAACCAGTTCTTCAGTGGGAGCCTCACACGTGAGACTGGCTTGTGACCCCTTTTCTCTTTACATAAATTTAAGATTATGTGTATTTATCCATTATATCAGTTAAGGACATTATTAATCTTAACATCAAGAAAAAAATGTGTCATTTTTGAATTCTAGACTGTCTTTAGTAAGCAACCTTATCTTATCAGAAGTTTTCCTACCCTGCCTTCATTGTTTAAAACAGGCCAGTCTAGAATTCAGAATTCTGCCTGTTTCCTTCTCTAGTGTGATGGGATTAAGGGTATGTGCCCATAACACCCTGCTCAAATATTTCACTTAAATGTCAGATATTAGTAATTCTGTAACCCAGAGAGCAACTTTGTACTGTAGTGACAATTCGAAATCTGCCCAAAATCTTAAAAAATCTCTTATGTTTTAGCAATGCCAAACCAGAAAAATATCCTTTCTACCTCCCAATATAGGAAAATCAAAGACATCTAAACAAAAATCAAGCAAAGAAACAACATTCCAAAAGCCTTGGCATGTCTAACCATGACATCCCATGCTACAATTAAAGCTCTGTTTATTATTCCTTAGAATCTAGTTTTTATTGCATTTCACTCTTGGGCCAATACCAGAAACTTCTGACAGGCACCTAGTACCCAAGGGAGTGGTGAGCTCCAGCTGTCATCAGTTTTGTATTATCTATCAGGAAGGCCCTCCCTCCTTCCTCCACTATCATTGTTGACAATTTAGCATTGGATCTGTAAATTCTATCCTTTAAGACTATCCTAGTTTGAACTTTCTCAAAAAAGATACACAGAACCACAATTGTCAGGATAAAAATTGTTTGCATGCTAAGAGAAACAAACTCAATTGGAATCCAAAGTATTGAGGCATTATGAATTCCTCCATTTTTAAGCTAGGTGGCTAATTCCAGTCTCAAGTCCTGTTTAGAAGGCTGCCAGTTTTTTTTAGTACATAAAAAAGCTAAGCTTTCCACCTTTGCTGCCAGGCAGTAGCTTTTGTTAAGGAAGCGGCTCCTTTGAAGTGTGTTCGGGATTGGCTCCCCACTCTTTGGCTAGGAAGCTACCTTATATCTAGGCCTTCTCAGGCTGTAAGCATGGATTCTAATTGCTGTAGTTGGGTGCCATTTGTAGAAAATAAATGGCTAATTAAATTACTTGCTAGTATTTATATTATATTTAATTGATTCCATGGTTGTTAATCCTTAACCGCCATTATAAATGAGTATGCACAGACACCACATGGATGTTAACAAGCCTTGGCCTGAATTGAGCAATCTTGGCCTACCCAAGCTAGCTCTTAATTCTATTTCCCAAATATCACCCTATATATACATATGTCCCCTTGGGCTGCTATTCTCCATGCTATGCCAATGTTCCAGGCCACAGGTGTGAGGTTCTATTTTCTAACCCATGGTGTGTGTCCTCCTTCTTCCTGTTCTTGGCTGGAGTTTATTAGTCTTCTGTCTAAAATGCAGGCTTCCTGTTCTAATCTCAGGAAGTCCCACCTTTTTACATCTTTACCCAATCTCAGGCCTCAGCATTTTATTTAACCAATTGGGGACAATGTAAGTAAGAGACAGCAAGCAGGACCAACTAATTAACATTTAGAATGCTTAACACTACCATATCACTACCCTCTGCCTTAACTTCTGCAATAATCAGTTAAATGAATATTAGTGGTTACAACAGAAATACAAGAGCTTCCCTTGTTTCCACATTTTCCAGTGGGGAACAACTTCCAGGAATTTACAGGGGTAGATGAATTAACAAGAGGCACAATATTGAGTGTCCTCTTTTCCTTTCCTCATTTTCTTCTGCCTTTTCTCTTCTTTTAACATTCCTAATGATTACTTCCCTTAAATCACTTTATGGTCTGCTTCCAAAAGAATTCAATCTGACATGGACATTTTACTGAGCAGCATTTAGCTCTGAAAGGTCACTTTGTTAAACTACATTGTGTAGTTATAACATGTGCTGAGAGTGGGTGATTAATAGTGAAGGGAATTTTATTGATGCATGGATCAGGAAGATGAGAAATCCAAGATCAAGTAATTCACATCTGGCCAGGAGTTTTGTAGAGAATCAATCCACAGTAGAAGGATAAAAAAAAAAAAAAAAATAGGTCAAGACAGAGAATAAGATAAAATGCTCGGCCTTATCCCTTTAATAATGGCCATTAATCTCCTCATAAGAAAGTAGCTACTGTAAGTGAATATATCCACTGAGACCATACTTTTAGCACTGTTGGGTTGAGGGTTAAGTTTTCAACATGGTGATTTTTAGGACACATCCCAACCAGAACATTAATAAATAATACATGACTAACATTTAGTTGTTTTTTTTTTTTAATTGTGAGAAGTCTATTGAGGAATTTTAAGATGTTTATCATGACTTTAATATAGTAGTACCAGTATTTTTCCTAAAGTAAATTTTTTTAGCACAGCTGTACCTGTTGGTATATATAATAGTGACATGTCATGATATTTGTAACTGAATTTCCAGTGTTTCTACAATAATCAAAAAATACACTATATTGATTCACTGCACATAAGGACACCATACAAACTGCTAAAAGTATTAATCTGGTATATCAACAAATTTTATAACAGAATTTGAAATTCAAATATAAAGATAGTAGTGACAATTCTAATGTAAATGTGATCTCATTCAACTTAACAAAAAAGCTGTGTGGGATATAATATGAATGAAGCTTGGGAAGACTACTAATCCACCAAAACAACACAGTTAGCTAGGCATCAACATAGATTACAATGTTTTGGAAGAACACTTCTTTAAACTACCAATTAAACACTTAATTAATTAGAGTCCTGGAATGTTCAATCACAGATATATATCTCAGCAACAAATACAGGCAATAACAGGGAAAACCAATGAAAACCTTTGCTATCATTTCAGTACCCATTTTAACAGCAGTTTTCTCAAACTCCATGCCAGTGTAACATAAATGGGTGGTGGTGGGTGTCTTTATCTGTAGGACAACGAAGATTTTCTTTTGAGTGAACACTGAAATTTCTTTTTTTTTTAAATACTTTTTTTTTCTTCAAGTTACATCTCAGTCACAAACCCTTCCCTATTCCCCCTTCCTATCCCGCCCTTCCACCCTCTTCCCCCCAGAAGTTTCCCCTTTCAGTCCAACAGATGGTTCCTTCTCTTATAACAGTAAATACTATACAAAACAACAGATATAAATATGCCACATTTATGAGAGTTAAATGGCCCAGTATACCTTCCCAATGTCCAGTTTATACATATTTGGCCCCTGACTTTAACATTCTACTATCTAACCATCTCCATGAGTTTAAAGGTCTATATCTGACTCAACATTCATACTAACTTGCAACACACTTTTAAGAGTATCTTCTTAGATCTATAACACCCTCTTGATTCCTAAACAACTCAAAATTTAACTATGAGACTCTAGCTGTCTATTCTTCAACCACCTCAGAGACCTGAAAGGGATAAATATATCTGCTTATATAGGAAGTGCAGGGCCTGCAGCTTCCAAAACTAAGAAATGACATACCAGTGACTGCCTGGACAGTTTCCATTTTCTCTCCATACATTCCTGCATCAGTCTTCAGCCTTTGGGTCCTGTTTCTCTGACAGACATTTGTTGTAGAGCAGGGATTATGAAGGACTTACCTACCCTGTCTTGGCAGAGCTAGGCTGTCGACTTCCCTGCTACCAAGTTTTGTCCTTTTTTGGACAGCAGTCTGTCTGAAGTTGGAGCAAGGGTTTTTTTTTTCATGCCAAGAGATGGGCTTCCCACTAATTCAACCATCTCAACTGGAGATTCTTCGATGCTTATTGTGCAAAAATAAGATTGTATTGGATTACATTGGATTACATTGGATACATTGATCTTTGTATATTGATACAAAATTAAGATTATAGTTGGCCACAATGTTATTGACTCTTGTATATGGACGTAATATTAAGATTGTATTGGGCTACATAGGCATTTATCTTTGTATATTGATACATAATTAAGAGTATATTTAACCACAATTGAATAGATCTTTGTATATTGATACAAAATTAAAGGTAACGCTTCCTAATGGTATCATACCTAGAGATACTTAAAAATAAAATGTGAAGCTCTGTCCTCTTGATACCAACCGTCTAAAATTGTCTAGGATAGTTAAGTAAAACAAACTCCTAGTCATGCAAACATGTCACTTTGTTAGCTACTATGACAGTCTATCACAGATATTCTCTAAACTACTCAGTAATCAAGTTGTTAAGAGACAAGCAACATTTGCTTATCTAAATACAAGAGACGGATAGGGCATATTCAAAAACCCCAAGAGATCTGCAGAATATGGCATTCAAAGATGTTATCTTAAATTAAGATTTTCTTTTTTTTTTTATATCGAGACATATCAGCTCCTGAAAGCACCCCCTGTTCTACTCCAAGTAGAACACTGAAATTTCTAACTAGGGGGTATAGCAGTCAATTTGCTAAAACTGTTTGTGAATGTGTGTGTCTGTGTGGGTGGGTGGGTGGGTGTGTGCATATATGAATGAATAATTACACCAAAAAGGAGAATGAAAAAGAGGATCATTTATTTTAACTGATTACAATCATCTAAGTTAATACAAAAAATATTCTGTTAGAAATTATATATATATATATATATATATATAAACACAATATGGCTAAAATCAAAAGGAACTTATTTGGACAAAAGGTACAATTTAAAATAAAAAAATTTGGGATGAGAGAGGGAAAACATAATTTATATCAGTGGAAGGGAGCCCTTTAAACCATACTACATGTCAATCTTATGTAACAGTGATATGTAGTGATATGACATAAAAACAAGATGAAGCATTCTGTCTGTATTTGCATTAAGTGTATCTTCGTATTCTGCTACTCTGAGATTTTAAGGTTTTTCTGGCATTAGAATGCTGTCCACTCAAGAATTAGTTTAGCTGACTCCTACATATGTGAACTATTTAGCATGCGGCCATTGGTTAGAAAAACTAACCAATCTCAATAATCATATATGGGTAAGCAACAAATATAGGCAATAACAGTGACAACCTTTGCTATCAGTTCAGTACCCATTTTAAATGCAGTTTTCACAAATATGATATTCTAAGAAAGAGTGTGGTTGAGAGTATAAAAAATTATCTATACTTCACATGAAACTATTATGTAGCTTAAATTTATCTTAAAAAATGTCATTAGAATAAAATAAGCCACATATCAAAGAAGGAAGTGTGACTGAAAACACAAGTAACACATTAGGGGTTAAAATGAAAACAGAATGTGATGAAGCAGGCTGAGCTCATGGAGCCTGAATTTGATCCAAACTGTCTTTTTTCCAGCTACTTACTACTTCACTCTACTGAAGAGGTTGACTGTATTTCATAGTTGATAAATTACAACTTGACCTATTCTAAATAATCAAAATTTACCCTTTTAGTGTTCTCTTTCTTCAGGCAATATAAATGTATATTTAATACATATGCAGTCTGGACTCAGGCCTTTACCTGTAGCCTGCCCTAAGCCTATTTGAGAAGCACTCTACAGCCATGTTCTCCAAGCCATGTTCATCAATAATATGGTGGAACACTTCTGTTTCCCCAAGTCTTTTATTTGTCTCTTCCAGGATTCCACTTCTGCACACATACAATAAAGGTATCCCCCATTAGCACCTTCAAATAAAGGCAAAGTAGAAAGAGGGAAGAAATTCATCTACTAAAGATTTAGTTTCTGTTTTTGTTACACACACACACACACACACACACACACACACACACATATACATACATATATATGTAGAGAGAGAGAATTAATTATTTTAATGACTAAGGAGGAACATCTTAGAATGTCTATTGCTCATGCTTCCAACCAACAGTGAAAGCATCCCTATCCTTTATTTCATGTAATGCAGCAATGGAAGTTTTTCATAGGAGAAATAAAAGTATATGTTGAGGAGATAGTTAAGTACAAGATCTCACACTTCCCTTGCAGAGGGTGCCAGTTCTCAGAATATGCATAGAGCAGCTGACAACTTCCTGCAACTTCAAATTCAGAGCATTCAAACCCTCTTTTGACCTCCTTAGACACCTGCACTGATACATGCAATGCACATGCAACATGCCACACACATGCACGCTCACACACACACACACACACACACACACACACACATATTTGGTTTTGTTTTCACCACCTACCAATCAATGTGGAGAGTGAAGAATTTTCACCTCATGCTGTGCTGAGCATTTGGCAAGAGGAAAAAATAAAACTTGAGTTAATAGTTCTTTGTAATCATGATATCAAATCCCAACTTATAAATGCAGCACTGTCAGGGTCCACACAGAGAAGTATACAAAAAGGCCATCACAACCATTTTAATTTTTTTTTTTTCGGTTTTTCGAGACAGGGTTTCTCTGAATATCTCTGGCTGTCCTGGACTCGCTTTGTAGACCAGGCTGGCCTCGAACTCACAAAGATCCGCCTGCCTCTGCCTCCCAAGTGCTGGGATTAAAGGCGTGCGCCACCACCGCCCGGCTCCATTTTAATTTTGAGAAGTGAAAACAACTATGTTTTTGATCTTATCCTGTCTTTATGCAAATTCTTTCTGAAGAAACATATATTTGACACATATTTATGAGATATATAGATATTTATCAATAACAATTGCTCTGATACAAATATTTTGGGATTCCATTCAAGGAAGTTAAGCAATATGCTCATGTTTTAAATTTTACACAGAAAAATTCCTCAGAGAACGAATAATGAATAGTATTCTTTAAGATATTGAATTCAAAATCTAAACCCTCTTTCTCCATGAAAGAAAACACTTGGATTTCAGATACTGAAAGGGCACTGCTTATCTGTGCCTGGCAGAAGCTCCAAATATGTTTGTGCCACCAAAGGACTACAACATGTACCCAGGATTCCATTGGATTTTATGGTTTATTTCATGGTTTTCCAGTAGATTGCAAAAATTTTAAGGCAAATGATTACACAAGTAGTATTTCACAAATAAGCTACCTTTAAAATTGTCTCACTTCCATTACATGAATTATGTTCATAAACTATGAATTGAAAAAAAAAACTTCTGGGTGAGACATAATCATTCATGTTTACTACACAGAGTGTTGAAGCAATATTTCACTTGGAAAATAATTATGCTATAGGAGAGTTGAATGTACTGCATTTCCTTCCCAGGGCAGCCTATTAGAAGGAAAAACAAATGAACTGGACTTACAACCATGACCATATGAACCTCTTGTAACATTACTTGTTTGCATGTATTGATCTAGAGTTACAAAGTAAAGCTTGATGTATTTTGATCACCAAAATGTAATGGAATATTCTTGTCTATTCTCAGGATATTTTTGTGTTCCTTATGTTGTACCTTCTCATGTGTTTATCCTATAATTTTAGTCAGAAGTATCCAACATGGTATTTTAATTACTGTTCTCTGAGGAGTCTATCTGAGGTTTCAGCTTCAAATCCTTCTTTCTTGACCATGTAACATATACATTTTTTTACATTTATTTATGTCTACTTTCTAGATTACGAGCTCCATTAAGAAGTGGATGATTTTGTAATTTTTTTATTTGTCATCTACTATGCTTAGAATATGATGCATTACAAAGAATCCTTTTGAACAATAAAAAGTATGTTTATAACAAAACTGAAATAGCATGCTTTATTAACATGCTTGAGAAAAATTAAACTAACTCAGGTATAACACAACAAAAAGCTTATCTACATATAATTATTGTCTTATCAATTTATGTTTCATTGATTTGACCTTAATTAGAAAATAAAACAAAATAAACCTCCAGAGTAATGACAATAAACTTATATTCAGTGCTCAGGATGTATGAAGTGCTTTAAATCTGAGGTACATTTTATAACCTACATGCTGTGCATTCATCAGTTACTGGAATAACTATGTAGGTAAACTAAGATTAGTGGATGCTAATTTCCATAGCATGGACATTGATAATCAAACTAAACATTGTTTAATCCTAGGCTAAATTCCTTTGGTTTAAATAGTTTCAATTCAAAGTTTTTTAGGACATTAAGTTCAATTATATCACTCTCATTCAAATTCAGTCATTTTGCCCAAATTGCCTTTTAACCTTTTGCTTAGAAACTTGGATAAAGAATAGTAGCACTTAGTTTGTCTATCATCTACCTGGCTGGCTGACTGTCTCTCTATATTTTAATATATTATTGTAGTTTCACTATACAGTTATCATAATGGTTGTATATTCATAGGAACACATGTATGCTTCATTTAATTACATAAGCTCAAATTTTACTGGATACTTAATTTTTTCTTATATATAGAAAAATTTAATATTATATTTGTGTGTATAAATTATACTTGCTGCCTAAATTAAAACAAATGAACAATTTGTTTTATTTTAATGGACAATATAATTTAATGGACAATGAGAAAGTTTATAAATTTAGTGTATAAGCATATCAACAAGAAACTGTTTGTATTCCCACATCTTATAGAGATTGACATTGGCTTCCCTCCTTGTTACTGAGGGATTTTTTTTTTCTAAGATTCTTAATCCTGTTATGAAATTCTAAAATCTAATCCTTTCCTAACTCCCCCATACCTGTCAGTTTTCCAACTGGTTGAGTTCTATTTAAAATTTCTTCCCACACCTTTGGAAATGAAGCCAATGTACTGTGAATCATTCTAGAATGTACATTGCTTACACTAATTATAGGCATCACAACTGTATTTTCTAATTAGCTGTTTTGGTTAGAAGAAAAACAAAACTTTCACTTTACACAGCCAGCCACAAATTAGAGGCAAAGAACTTTTCAAATATTTAATGGTCTTATATCTGATTTTCAAATAGAAATCTTTAGTTATCTGATCAGAAAGTTACTTGAAACGGCCCACATTATATTGTATAGCATATATAATGTGGGCTGGGGTTGAGAAGATTTCTGAACTAATTGAGTTTTTTCTGTTGCTATTGCTCAAGTTAGTCATTGGAATTATGGGTAACAAGTTGGTCTCCTTCTATAATGTTGTGCCGACCATTTGTAATTATCAATATAGACCACTTTACAGCCTACACACCATGCTGTTGTTACATTTGTAGAGAAAAAAAGTGGAAATAGTGGGAGGATTGGTGGTGAAGGGTAATGTCAGCCCACTTTTGACCATGATTGCAGGCTTAATGCTCTGCTTGTTTTGGGAGTTCCTTTTACTTTCCTTGGTTATTTCATTGTTTTCAATTTTGGAATAAGCAGTTGAAAAACATCCATTGCCATTATTTTCTTTTTTTAATTTATTTCTTTATTGCTTCAGGTTACATCTCCATCATAGTGTCCTCTTTCAACACTTCCCAGTCCCGTCCTCCCACCCTCTACCCCTAACCCTTCCATCCCACTCCTCTGGAGTGGAGTGTCCTTACATAACATTCCCCCTGCACCAGTTCAGCATTCATATGAGGGCCAAGAGCCTCCTCATACACTGGAGGCCTACAAGGCAGCACGACTAGGCCAAAGTGTCTCATTGACAGGGAGAGAAAACAAACAAAGTCTATGTCTATGTTCCCTTTGGTGTTTTGGTTATAGTATAGTTATCCTTACTATATGGCTAAAATCTGACAATAAGTGAATAGATGCCGTGTGCATCCTTCTGAGTCTGGGATAGCTCACTCAGGATGAGCTTTTCTAGTTCCATCCATTTGGCTGCAAATTGCATAATTTCCTTGTTTCTGATAGCTAAGTAGTATTCTATTGTGTAGATTTTCAACTTCAGTAGTTCCACTTTATTCATGAAAGTCACATCACCTAATGTCAGCATCATAAGAGACTCATTGAGGAGGCCTCCTGTAGTCTTTACTATCAGTGAACATTATCTTAAACAATTCAGTACTGATTCTTTTCCAAAGCAGAAAAGTATGTTAAAAATAAACATAAATATATTCTAGTTTTTCTGTAAATAGCCAAGATAAATATGAAGGGAGGACGGAAATTTTTTTTAAGAGTCACTGTGGTCATAGTGTCTCTTCACAGCATAAAATAGTGTCTAAGACGCTCCCTGCATTTATCCTGATCCACGCAGGGTAGTAAAGAACATGCAGATCAAGGAAGTTAACAGAAACCATGATAATTCTCTAGTCAAACAAGAGCATGAATCCATATCTTATAAAGAAATCCAAACTTCACAAGCAAAACATTAATACATTATTGAACTGTATATAATTGCAATGTCTAGCCCTTTTATTTTTAACTATGGTATTCCTTCAAAATTATATGATGCTCATGGAACTTCATGTATGAAGGAGGTTGTAATTGGGACGAGTAAAAAAAGTATGAAGAGTGAGTGTGTCACTCATTAACAGTTCCCTCTGCTTCCTGTCTGCCTATGTACCTTGCTGAATCAATATTTCTCTGAGTATTGTTAATTTTGTATTGACTCTGGCAAAGGGGGGCATGCATAATTCTTTTACTTTTGTTTGAATCAGGTTAACTGTATAGTCCTAGCTGGCCTAAAACACACAAAATAAATAAGGCTTCTGTCAAACTTATGGAGATCCACTTATCTCTCCACTTGAAACACTAACCATAAAGGCTTGAGTCTCCATATCTGGTTTTCATTTACTTTTTGATAAGTATACCAACCCTTGTTTATATGATGATTTAATGTGGTTCCTTGTTTTTAAAAAAAAAAAAAACAGAGATAATTTTGAATAAAATTTTCTCATTTATATTTATACAATAGATTACCAAGAGTATTGCTTTCAAATATAAATATTTGTGCCTACATGTGTGTATGCACATTGTATATGGAATCTTATAGGGCACAGAGCTTTTTTAAAAAATTTTATTTGTTCTTGTTTTGTTTTGTTTTGAGACAGGGTTTCTCTGTGTATTGCTGGCTGTCCTAGACTCACTTTGTACTCTAGGCTAGACTTGAACTCACAGAGATCTACCTGCCTCTGCTTCCCAAGTGCTGTAATTAAAGGCATGCACCACCACACCTGCCTTTCTAATCTTTTATATATCTTTTTTCATGAAAAGATGATACATAGCTAGTACAGCAACAATATTCCATTGTGTATAAATAAGTTCTTAAAAGCATATCAACATGAAGAATGGATAAAGAAAATGTGGTACAGTTACACAATGGAGTATTACTCAGCTGGAAAAAAACATATATAACATCATGAATTTTAAAGGCAAATGGATGACTAGAAAATCATCATGAGTGAGATAACCCAGACTCAGAATAAGTATATACTCACTTATAAGTACATATTAGCTGTAAAGTGAAGGGTAATCATGCTACAATTTACAGACCCACAGAGGCTAAGTAAGAAGTAAGGCTCAATGCGAAATGCATGGAAATATTCGGGGAGGAAAAATAGAAGAGATTCAGCTGGTGGACTGTGAACAGAAAGGAATGGAAACAGTACAGGCCGGGTGTGGAGGGACAGATGGAGGGAGAGAGTACTGGGAGAGATAACTGGAGATGGGGGATAAACTTAGTGCAATTCAGAAACCTAGTGCAATGGAAATTCCCAGTAATCTACTGGGGTGATCCAAGGAAAACTCCTGGTAGTGAGGGATAAGGAGCCTGAACCAGCCTTCTTCTGTAAGCAGGCAAGGTTTCCAGTTCAGATACTGGGACACCAATACAGCCACACAATTTTAGACCTACAATTTGTCCTACCTACAAGATGTTTTGGGGTAAAGATGGCACAGAAATTATGGGAGTGGTTTACCAATGACTTGTCCAACTTGAGACACACACCATGAGAGAGAACCCAGACCTGACATGGAAGAAAAGTGGAAGGAAGTTTAGGAGTCAGAGGTGTCAAAACCTGACAAGAACCTGGACCACTAGGTCAAATAACTAGGGCACATAGGGACTCACAGAGATTGGAGCAAACCTCAGAAAGCCTGCATGGGTCTGACCTGGGTCCTCTGCATCTATGTTGTAGTTGTGTAGCTTGTTGTTCTTTTTGACTCCTAACAATGGGAGTGGGAGCTGTCTCTGACACTTTTGCCCCCTTTTGGGACCCTTTACCTCCTTCTAGGTTTCCTTGTCCACTCTAATTTTATTGTAGTTTGTTATGCCATGTTTGGTCTGCCCTTTTCTGAAAGGAAACAGGAGGAGGAGTGGATCTTGATGGGAAGGGAGGTGTTGTGGAGGAACTGGGAGTAAATGAGTGAGGAGAAACTATAGTCAGGGTTTCATATATGAGAGAATCATGTATAAATAAATGAATTAATGCATAATTCAATAGGAAAATACATAGCAAAATTAGCAAACTATCATATCAAAATGGACAAGGCACACCAACAAATGGAAAACAAGACCTCCAAGATAAAAGAATCAAAGACCAACCCATCATTCACACACTCAGGATTCATATAAAAATACTCATTGAAAGCTATAATATACATGCAGGTGATGTAGTATAAGCCGCAGCCAGCCCTACACTTGCTGCTTCAGTCTCTATAAGTCTATATGAGCTTTACTCCATTTATTCAGAAAGCCTCATTTTCCTGATGTCCTCTGACTCTAATGATGTTCCTTTTTTATGTTTAACTAATTTTTTTTTATTTCTTCAAGTTACATCTCAATCACAATCTCCTCCCTATCCCCCCCAGTCCCACTCTCCCACCCTCTTCCCCCTCAACCCCCCATCCTCTTCCCTTTTTTTAAGTTTAAGGTATATCTTTTTCCTCCCAACAGCTCCCCTTTCAGTTCAACAAATGGCTCTTTCTCTTATAATAATAAATACAATACAAAACAACAGAAATAAATAGGCCACAATCATGAGAGTTATATGGCTTAGCATACATTCCTAATGTCCAGTCCATATGTATTTGGCACCTGACTTTAACATTCTACTATCTAACCGTCTCTATGAGTTTAAAGTTCTATTAGATGTTTCAGTCTCCCCTTCTGTTGTGTTCCTTGTACTCTGAGGGGAGAGATTTTAAGGAGACATCCCATTTAGAGCTGTTGGTTCTAAGGTCCCTCTCTCTGTGTAAAGTTTGGCTGTGGGTCTCTATACTTGTTCCCATCTGCTGTTGCAGAAAGCCAATCTAATGATGATTGGGTAAGTCCCTTATCTATGAGTACAGCAGAATGTCATTAGGAACTATATTATTGACTTTATTTTTTCTTAGATCAGTAATGTTTGGCTTATCCTAGATCCCGGCATTATCTGGTCTCTAGTTAGTGTTAGGTATGGATTCCTTCTCATGGAGTGGTCCTTAGGTCAAATCAGGCATTGTCTGGCTACTCCCCCAAGTTCTGTGTTCCATTGCCCTAAGCAGAATTTCCAGGCAGGGAAGATTATAGTTCAAAGGATTTGAGACTGGATTGTCCATGTTTCAGTAGCAAGCCAATTTCACCAACTTGAAGCTATGCCTTCTTCAGACACTGAAATCCCTATTACTAGTAGGATTACTAGATCACTCTTACTGATTTCAGGAAGTTTGAACTGCATTACGTTTCCACACCATTCTCAAAATCCTCCCAAATTTCAGCTATCTCTTTGCACACACTCTCTCCTTCCATCTCTCACTTCACTTGGTCCCTTGCTTTAGTTCACACAGACTCCCAGTCCACCAGCAAAATCTAATTCAATTTCCTCTTCCTAAAGAGATCCATGCATCAACCACTAGAGCACTCCTCTTGAATAAACTTCCCTAGGTGTGTGGATTGTAGCTTGTTTATTGTTTACTTAACGGTTAATATCCACTTATAAATGAATACATTCCATATTTGTCTTTCTGGATTAGAGTTATTTCACTCAAGATATTTTTTTTTCTAGTTCCATACATTTGGACTGCAAATTCCAAGATATAATTTTTTGACAGCTGACTAATACTTCATTTTGTAAATGTACCACATCTGCTTTATCCATTCATTAGTTAAGGGATATCTAGGATATTTCCAATTTCTGACTAATATGAATAAAG
This sequence comes from Lophiomys imhausi, assembly GCA_907164525.1. Lineage (NCBI taxonomy): Eukaryota > Metazoa > Chordata > Mammalia > Rodentia > Muridae > Lophiomys > Lophiomys imhausi. The sequence continues at coordinate 1,273,471 of CAJQZJ010010085.1, read as the reverse complement.
TCATAATACATCTGCAGATGTTCTTGTGGTAGGATAGAAGATCCTTTGGGTATATGTCCAAGAGTGATATAGCTGGGTCTCATGGTAAATTGATTCCCACTATTCTAAGGAATCACCATATTAATTTACATAATGACCACACAGTTTTCACTCCCATCAGTAATAGATGAGTGTTCCCCTTGCTCATCATCCTCACTAGCATTAGTTGTCACTTGATCTTAGTCATTCTAACAAAATTAGATGGAATCTTAACGTAGTTTTGATTTGCATTCCCATGATAGCTAAAGATATTGAACATTTCTTCAAGTTCTTCTCAGTCACTTGAGATTTCTTAATTGAGAATTCTCTGTTTAGACTTGTACTTAATTTATTAATTGGACTGCTTGTAGCATTTTTTGATATCTAATTTCTTGACTTCTTTATATATTAGGATATTAGACCGTATGGAACGTGGAGCTGGTAAAAATCTTTTCCTATTCGGCATGCTGCTTTTTTTTTTTTTGTCAGATTGATGGTGTCCTTACCAAAGCCTCTCAGTATCATGAGGTCCCATTTATTAATTGTTGCTCTTAGTGCCTGTACTATCTGTTCTCTTCAGAAAGTCGTCTTCTGTGCCAATGAGGTCAAGGGTGGTCTCCATTCTCTCTTCTCTCAGGTTTGCTGTGTCTTGTTTTATGTGAAGTTTTTGATTCACTTTTACTTGAATTTTGTGCAGGGTTATACGTTTAGGTATTTGCATTATTTTACATGTACACATCCAATTTGTCCAGCATCATTTGTTGAAAATGCTTTCTTTTTTTTCCAGTGTCTATTTCTGGCTTCTTTATTAAACAAGCAAGCAAAAAACAAACAAACAAACAAACAAAAAAACAGGTGGCCATAGCTATCTAGATTTATTTTGTATCTTCAATTAAATTCCATTGATCAGCGTGTCTGTTATAATGCTGATACCATGAAGGTTTTATAACTTTAGCTCTGTAGTACAACTTGAAATCAGGAATATTGATACCTTTAGTCGCTCTTTTATTGTTCAGGATTGTTTTAACTATCCTGTTTTTTCTTTAATTTTGTTTTTCTACATGAATTTAAGAATTCTCCTTTTCAAAGTCTATAAAATTGTGATTGAATTTTAAAGGGGATTGTGGTGAATTTGTGTATTGCTTTTGGTAGGATAGTCATTTTTACTACGTTAATCCTACCAATACATGAGCATAAGAGATCTTCTATCCTTTGATATCCTCTTCAATTTCTTTCTTAAAAGTCTTTAAGTTTTTATCATACAAGCTTTTCACTTGCTTGGTTAGATATTTTATATTAATTGAGGTTGTGTGGAAGGTGTTGTTTCCCTAATTTTTTCTCAGTTAATTTGTCATTTGTATATATAAGGACTTCTATTTTTTTTTTAGTAAATCTCATATCCAGCCACTTTTCAGAAGGTGTTTATTAGCTGTAAGAGTAGAGTGAAACTCTGGGCATGACAGTGAGAATGCTTCCAGAGAGGTTTATTTGATGAAGGATACATTAATCTGAATGTAGGCAGTACCATTACAGGCTGGGGGCCAGGAAATATGTCATCTCTTTTCTTCCTGATAGTGGACACAGTGTAATCAGCCACTGCTAAAGTAGCCTGCACCGTCACAATATGAGCTAGAGCACTGTTTCATTCAAGTTGCACTTATCAGATTCTTTGTCATATGATGAGAAATGAATGTGTATATACTTGATAATTCTAAGTAATGTTTTGATTCATTGGAATATGATATTCTTTTTTTTTTTTTTTACTGTGGATACTTCTCTATATTTTTGAGACTTTTGTGCACTGGGTATGAAGTGACTCCTTCCAATAAACATTCATGTTTTCACGGCTTGCCTCCCTCTGATGGTATCATTGACACATAAATGGATTATGAGATCTCTACCTTCAATAATGGTTTATTAGTATAGAGGAGGATATACACAATTGGTGTGTGGTTTTGAAAGTTATTTATTAAAGTTTATTTGAAAGTTTGTCTCCCTCTGCATCCTGTTTTGTGACATTAACACCCTATTAATTTATATTTATATTTTATTTTAATGTGTATATGAATATGTATGTGCTTATGTGAGTGAGATTTTCTGTACCAAATGAGTACAGGAGTTTGCAGAGGCCAGAAGAGGGCATTGAATCCATGGCTACTTACAGATAAATGAGAGCATCACTGTCATTACTGGGAACTGACACCAGCTTGCTGCAAGAGCATGAGTGCTCTCAGCTGCTGAGCATTCTCTCCACTTGTCCCTTTATTCATTTTAATTCTTTCTTTCTTTTTAAGTAGTCTAGACTTCTAATTTTTCAATTATAATAAAATTTTCTCATATATGGATGAAAATGTCATAATGAAGCCCATGACCTTATATGCTAGCATAAAAATGAGTTTAAAAAAATAAAACTAGGCTAAACTTTTGTTTCTCATTAAAACTTGGATGTTCCACATCCTTCCTGTTTAAAGACAATATACATTGTGTTTAAAAATCTCATATGCCAAACACAGACAAATGTATATTTACATTAAATAAATAGCAGCCAGCTGCTACTTGAAACATCCTTTCAATATTTCACTGTTACTTTGGCAATATTCTCAGATGCTTAGAAAATTAACTAAACATTTTCATCCTGAGCTTATATAATATCTATGCATTATTGTACATCAAAAATATTATCTGCTTATGTATTGACCATGTGATCAGTCTATTTTATTCCTACTTAATATCGTTTAATTATTTTATAAATAATAATGATATATACAAGAAATGTATTTGATCCCTTACTACATATATGGTTCAAATATAAACTTCAAATTTTTATCATTACTTTTTTTTTTACATTTGAGATTATAATATCATTATATCAATTCCTCTATGCTTCTTTTTCCTCCTTACTTCCAAATATACCTCTTTTCTCTTTTTCAACTTCATGACCATTTTTATTTAATTGTTATAAGCATTAATATATGACAAAATGCATTATAAATGTGGTATCAGTTTTCTATTTCTTATCAAAGGCACTCATATAGATATGTGTTCTCAAAATCATAGGTTAAAAGAGGTAATAGATATCAGAAGATAGTTGTCATCCCAAATGAAACTTTCTGTACATTATATTTTCCTAATTTTGGAGTATATACCAAAGTACTTATTGTAACAGAGAATCTAGATTTAAATATATTATGTAAATATTTTCATTAACAAAGATATACTTTTGAAAGAAAACTTTACCATCTAGATTGCATGCCATAAAGTTTACCCATCCAGTCTATGTTATAAGCTGACTGGGTGGTACAATCCTAGTTGTAGCCACTTTGGTAAGGCAGGAAGTTTGCAAGTTGAATGCCTTCTTGGGCTTCAAAGTGAGTTTAAGTCCATACTGGGCAAATGTTGGGCCTAAGTGCCTAAATCAACCAGATTGGGGCTTATAGCGCCTACCCAAGCCAGACTCGATTTTGTAGACCTGTCTCAAAAATGCTGAAGTCCAGACCCTTCTCCACTATATCATTCTGGCATTAACCCTGCCTGACTGCAGCCACGCTCATTTAGTTTATTGGCTCTCTCTATACTTCACTGCCTTAGTAACCTCACACTACACTTTCACCCTGTGCCTGTCTCCTACCCTATAAAAGAAACTTCCTGTAAAAATAAAAAACGAGATCCTGCCTCCATGCGGCTCCCGACTGAGTGTGTTCTCCCAGGGGTGGTAGGGGGACTGAGTTGTCGACACTCATCATCCCGCTCAGTCCCAGAGTGAGGGCCGGCTGGTCCAACCCTTCACTCCATCACCCAAACCTGCTGGTGGGAGCGACATCGGCAGGCAAATACAGAGATCTTCTTTTAAAATACAATAATTCAAGCCGGGCGGTGGTGGCGCACGCCTTTAATCCCAGCACTTGGGAGGCAGAGGCAGGTGGATCTTTGTGAGTTCGAGGCCAGCTTGGTCTACAAAGTGAGTCCAGGACAGCCAGGGCTACACAGAGAAACCTTGTCTCGAAAAACCAAAAAAAAAAAAAAAAACAATAATTCATTAAAAGAAGGCTGGAGTTGTGGAGTTGTACCTCGGTGTCATGGCCCCTTTATAACTTTCACAAAATTCTTAATTCAATCATCAATTCTGAAAGTTAATTTATAATTAAATTAGTAGATAACAATGTGTAGTGTAATACTATCAAATTTTTTGTCCCTCGAATCTCATTTTAGTACACTTTTATGAACCCCAAAATAAGAATCAGATACATTAATAGGATATTTTATTTCCCTGAGGTAAAATGTATTACAATTCAGTAAATATTTACTTTCTATCTCAGTGAATTTGTCAGTCATAGACATTTTACACAAATATAATCAAAGAGTATAAATCTAGATCCATTAACTAGGTACAATGGTTCCAACTTTTTCTTAGTGTGAATTATGTATCATTAGCTCAGTGATATTTCATGGACAGATTACTATATTTATACTGGCTAGAGAAAAATTTAGAATTCTCCAATATTTGATTTTACATGGAGAGTTTACATAAAAACAAACACACATCCACATATATAATTGACTTGGGCAAGTACCTGGATTGCAATTGATAAATCATCTGATAATTCAGTGTATAGTGTTTGAAACATGCCAGATTTTCAGCAACTGAACTCAGCAATATTGAATAAAGCAAAAACATACATAGTTTTTATACACTCTAATTTACCCATAGTCTCCATTATGTTAATCTTAAAATCATTAATTCATGTTTATGCTCATTTTATATTACTAGTATGAGTATTAATAGTTTTAATTATTACTAAAATAAAATAATAATAAATAATAGTTACTGCTTTTGATTTTTTGAGACATGGTTTCTCTGTGTAGCCTCCACTATCCTGGAACTCATTCTATAGATCAGGCTGGCCTCTAATTCACAGATATCCTTCTGATTGCCTCCCAAGATTAGCTCTTATTTTAAATCTATGCTTTATGTTTACTAACGTTTTGTATATGGTGATATACAGGTTCAAATTCATTGTCTAATTTTCTATTTTGGGGAGGTTTTGAAATCTTTAAGTAAAAAGAAAAACAGTTCATGTAAAACAATAACATTCTAAAATAATATTATGTGTATCTTTACCATGATTTTGGAAAATAAGAAGTTGCAATGGTACATAAGCATGTCACTTGTATGCATGTGGATATACAATTGTATAATTTGTAGAAAAAATATTAATTAAATTACATTGGGCATCATTTGTAGAAATAATCAATTAAATTGTTTACCAGTGTTTAGGTTATCATTAATTGGTTAGGCAGCTGTTAATCTTTAACCAGACAATATAAATGAGTACACACAGACGCCACATGTATTTTTAACAAGCCTTGGCCTGCATTGTGCAATCTTGGCCCACTTAAATTAGCTCTTAATTCTATTACCCAAATATGACCCCATATATACATATGTCACCGTTGGACTGCCATTCTCCACTATATGCTGATGTTTCTGGCCATGTGGAATGAGGATCTTTTTTCTAAGCCATGGTGTGTATCCTCCTTCCAGATTCTGGCTGGACCTCTGTCTAAAGTGCAGGCTTCCTGTTCTAATCTCAGGAAGTCCCACCTTTCTCTGGCTTTGCACAATCTCAGGCCTCAGCATTTATTTAACCAATCAGATTCAATTAAGTAACAGACCTAAAATAGGACCAATTAACATTTAGAATGCTTAACATTACCCCATCAATTCCCTCCTTTGGTCTAATAAAATGGCTACATTTTTTAACTCATATAGTAAAAACAATAAGAACAAATATGAAACCATCAAGAAAATCATATATAAAAGTTACAGACATAATGTTTAGCCTATTTGTATCAGGAAATCTTGAAGAAGAAAAACATCATCTATCTATCTTGGTTTATCTAAAGTTCTGAACCTAAATAATTTCTATCATATCCTATATTTATAAACCTAAAGATTTTATTTAGAATTGAAAATATCCTTTTAAATTCTAAACAACTCAAGTTCAATTGAAATTTTATAACTATTATGCCTTCAATCCCATCAAAGACATAAGGAGGGATAAAGTTATTATTTGACTGAGTAGGAAACATAGGAGAGCAGCTTCTGAAATGAGATATGACAGTTTGTTGCCTAGACAGTCCCAAATATCTCTTGATATCATTGGAGCATCATCTTCAGCTTTCTGGCCAAGCATTTTTCACAGACTATATTGTGCAGCAGGAAATAAGGATTTTCCCATTCTGTCTCTGCAGAGTCAGGACATTGATTTACCTGTATTTAAGCTCTGGTCCATCTTTCGACTGTATATAGTCTTTTGAGAGAGCAGGGGCATTTTTACCCAATAGGAATTATCTCCTGATGGAAGATTTCTTTTTGTTCCTCATTATCTTCTTCCAAATCAAATGGGATCTGTCAGGAACTATCTTAAACCAAACAATTCCTAAAATAATAGAAACATCTTTAAATGCCATTTTCTGTATGCCTCTGAGGATTCTGAAGACATTTATCGATTTATTTATAAATCTATCTATCATCTATCTTCTCTCTATCTATGAACAAACAAACTGTATATTTTTAACCATTTACTATATGTTTTACCTATTAAGTCTATTGTGTGATAAATTAAGACTAGTATTTGACATGACCAGAAGCTCAATTGGCCACTCAACTTGTATTATCGAGACTCCTAAATGGATTTCACTAGCAACCCAAAAAAGGATTGGAAGTAAACCTGTACTTTTAAATGATTTGTATAGGCACAATACCTTATATAAGAGTTGAAATATGCATATTATGTGTCAAAATATAAAATTCTATACTATTCTATAAAATTAAACAAATTTTAACCATATTTTTGTATCAATATACACAATTCTATACCAATGTTTCAAAAGATAACCTTATTTTAAGAATATAACAGTTTTAAGTTTCAGAGAAGATTCAGTAATCTATCCTTATATCTTATCATTTCTATATTATATAGATATATTCCCCCTATTTTTCTTTTCAAGTCTTTTCCCTCTACATAAGAAAGAAGGATAGAGAAAAGAAAAAAAGAGATCTCCAAGTCTCACTTTCTATATCTTGCTTAACAAGATCATATAATAATTTGGAACCATTACCCCTAAACACCATTTATAACACAGCAAATGACCAAAGAATCTTCCACCCACTTTTTGGGAATGGGACGTCGCTCTCTTAAAACTGCTTCCTGCTGAATTGGGTCATAGAAAACCTGTTTGGGGATCTCAAAAATGGAAAAATTATTAAGCAAGTTAATTGTAACATTTGTTTTCCAGTCTCTATGTGCTCAGCAAATTGAATGTCCTGAACTGTTTGTAGTCTGAAGCTGTGACTTTGGGTAGGAAAGTTCAGGGCTTTATTGAAGTCCTGTCCGAAGCAGTCTTTGAGGCTGGACCATCTCAGCAACCTGTTTGAATTTGTTCTGGATGCAGATTTTTGAGGAAACAGCTATTGAGGCAGTCTGTGAGACTGGATTATTTGGGTTACACTTCTTGTCTTCTTTGGACTCTGGTCCCGTTGTTCTGAAAAGAAATAATTTCTCACAAGTAACAGACAGTTCTGCAATCACCAAAATGCCTTGGATGTGCAGGATGCACAAATCAATTAAGGAATATTTTCTGTTCTTTGAAGAGAAGAAAGACATTTGTAAGTCTCCATTCATGCTATAAAAAGATGGCATGTAATAGTATTACATATACATGCTATATATAATCTATTTTAAATTGAAAATACAGCCTAAGACTGTACGGAGTTTAAGTATTCTCCTCTACAGTTGACATAAATTTATTAACTAATTAAAACAAGTTTACTCTGTTTTGTTCTGGCTTTTTGTAGATTAGGTTGGCCTCAAATTCAAGAGGAACCAATCTGTCTCTGTCTTTATCTCCCATGTTTGGGAACAAAGGTATGCATTTATATATTTCTTCTTTCCTTTTCTCCTTTTTTTGGAGATTCAATTTCTATATGGATATATCTATTCTTATTGAAACAGGGTTTCTCTTTGTAGCTTGGGCTGTCTTGATTTGCTCTATAGAGCTCTGTAGATTTAGATTGGCCTTGAACACACAAGGAACATGTTTTTTTCCTTGTCTCCCAAGTTTTGAGATCAAGGTATAAACTTATATAATTGAATGACCCTTATTAAACAATAACATTAATAAAAACCATTTTGTATTTAGTTTGAGTTCCAATTCTCCCATGGAAACCACATTCTTAAGGAAATTAGTTCATATCATGCTATTTTATGTTAGCTTTTCTTCACTGTTGGCTGTGGGAGTCATGCAGTTTGCATGTTCTTCCCCAGCCTAGCTCTGGGTCCTTACATTGATTAACAGAATATATCTCTTTTTCTATCTCCTTTTTTTTTTTTTCCCGAGACAGGATTTCTCTGTGCATCCTTGTCCTGGACTCTCTTTGTAGACCAGTCTAGCCTTAAACTCACAGAGATTAGCCTGTCTCTGCTTCCCATGTGCTGGGTTTAAAGGCATGCACCAGCACACCCAGCGATTAACATAACTCTTTCAGGGGCAAAATGCCTCCCTTAGTGGGAACCCCACACCTAAGCAGACTGGCTTGTGACCCCTTTCTCTTTACATAAATTTAAGATTATGTGAATTTATCCGTTAGATCAGTAAGGACATTATTAAACTTAACATCAAGGAAAAAAATGTGTCATTTTTGAATTCTAGACTGTCTCTAGTAAGCATCCTTATCTTATCAGCAGGTTTCCCGCCCTGTGTTCATTATTTAAACGAAGCTGGTCTAGAATTCAGAGATCTGCCTGTTTCTTCCTCTAGTGTGATCGGATTAAGGGATTAAGGGCATATGCCAGTACCACCCTGCTCAAATATTTCACTTAAATCCAAGATACTAGTAATTTTGTAACCCAGACAGCAACTTTGTACTGTAGTGACTATTCGAAATCTGCCCAAAAGCTTCAAAAATCTCTTATGTTTTAGCAATGCCAAATCATAAAAATATACTTTCTACCTCCCAATATAGGAAAATCAAAGACATCTAAACAAAGATCAAGCAAAGAAACAACACTCCAAAAGTCTTGACATGTCTATCCATGCCATCCCATGCTGCAATTAAGGTTTTGTTCATTATTCCTTGAAATCTAGTTGTGACTCTATTTCATTGGTGGACCCTTCCCAGAAAGCCTTGACAAGCCAGGGAGCCTTTAGCTCCAGTCTCCCTAAAGTCAATTTTGTATTATCTATGTGGAAGGGCTTCCCTCCTTTCTCCATTATCATTGTTGGCAATTTAGCATTCCATTTGTAAATTCTTTCCTTTAAAACTATGCTGGTCTGAACTTGCTCAGAAAAGATACACAGAACCACAATTGTCAGGACAAAATCATTTGCATGCTAAGAGGAACAAACTCAATTGGAATACAAAGAAATTGAGACATTATAAATTCCTCCATTTTTAAGCTAGGTGGTTAATTCCGTTCTCAAGCTCTGTTAGAAGGCTGCCCTAGCCTCTGTTCCATTTTGAGACTTCACTAGTGCACTATAGTCCCTAGTAGATCAACATTGTATGCGGTGGATCAGGATCATTTGAGGAGCTATGGGAGCCTCTGACACCTCACTTCCCATTCCTTATAGGCCTACATAAGACCTAGTTTGACAATCCCTACACTTTAGAGCTCAAAAATCACCTTTATATCTTCCTTAGAAATGTAAACTTGGGCCAGTGCGAAGATTCACAGAGTTAAAGGCATGTGTCACTAAAGCAAATAAGTTGAATTCAATCCCCAGGATCCACCTAGTTGAAAAAACTCACTCCTCCAAGTTCACCAATCTCTATGCATATCATAGCACGTACATCCCTATAAACACTAAATAAAACCGAATTTAGAGATACGGTCCTGAGGATGGTTATCAATCATTTTAAATGTTATATACATAGTAGAAAACAATTTTTTATTAATTTCATGGCACTTTCTTATGTAATGATAATTATTTTAAAAATCAACTTGATAATAACTAATACCAAATGTGAATCAATATACCTTTAAAATTATCAAAGTATTTAGAATAGAAACAATAATAATATGATTTCAGTAGGTATTATAATTTTCTTAGAATACTATATATGAAACATATAAAGTGTATTTTCTTAGAATTATGTATATGCTATATATATACATATACATATATATATATTAAGAGAAGAGATCATGGGTAATAGCACTTTGTATTATTTCACATTCACATGGCTGCATTAATTTTAAAGGTATTCTTAAATAGAAAAAAGTCTTTATGTTCTAAAAGTTATTTGAATGATAGCTTAGGAAAAAAGCTGCAAGTGATTAAAATCAGCAGTCTAGGAAATATTTGATGTATTCCTTTATATCATCAATCCTTTAAAATCTATTTCATTTTCCTTTTGAGTTATTCCAAATTGAAACAGAAAATGTAGTATTTGCCTTTTCATTGAAATATATTTGTAGTTCATTTTATTAATACTTAAATTTATAGCTGAAATATAATCTAGAATGTTGAGGTTTGCACATGAACAGTTGAGGAAATGAAGATGTTACTGATGACAGTATTCATAAAAAAAATGAAAATAGTTCTATTGTTGATCTTATATTAAAAACTCATTATTGGTATTTTATTTCTGAAGATAATATTAGAGAAAGGTACAGGATATGTTCCCTGTTATTATGTAAAGTTATGGTGGAACTGAAAACTGTGATAGCTCTGAAAGTATTTATCTAAATTGACTTGACAAGTAATCTTTAAAATTTAGCTGTGTTCATCTATGTTACACTAATGGGGGAAAATGAATTAAGTATCCTTCAAACTGCAGAAATAAATACACAATAAATTATAAAAAGTAGAAAAGCATGTTAGACTTCATTCTAACCTGTCTATATGTTCAAGCCTATTAAGGAAGTCTGTGATTCCTAGGTAACTCACTCAGGCTATTTTTCTTTTTCACCATTCATTTGTTTGTTTCTCTTGAAACAGAGTCAGTCTGTAGAATGAGCTGGACTGGTATTCACTGGATATGTAATGTTGGTTTTGAACTTGTGGCAAACCTCCTCCCTTAGGCTTATACAACCATGCTGAGCTTTTCCTGATCTTTTTGTGCAAAACGATACACATTTCGGGATCAGAAGAGTTAAATCTCCAGATTGAGCTAGACACATTTGAGCTCACCATCATAAGAAAGTTGGCCAAATATATAATTCAAATGATGATAGTGGAGGTGATATAGCCAAAACCATGTGATTGTATTTTCAGTGTCTATGAGTTTGCAAATTGCTTTTATGACTGCTTATTTCAATGACATAGAATTTTTAAAAATAAATCACTAGCACTTAACTATATCCAATTTTGGTTGCTACAGAGATAGCTCTTTGTTTCAGCTATAGAGACCTACTTTGAAGACAGAAAGATAACTTCAAATTGGAATTTCAACAAGTTTCCTCTTGGGTGATAACATCAGATGATTATAAGTTTTGTTCTACATACATGATAAAATTTTGTTTTCATCCTGAAATGAATGGAGGAAGGGCCCCTGAGGCCCCACCCTTGGAAAAGCTGCAACTAAGAATGTTTGGCTGCCAAGACAGTGAATGTCACTCATCCTGAAGAATGTGGCTCCATGTGCCTGTGAATGTCCCCATAAACTTGTGAAAATGGACAACAATAATTAGACTCAGAGGGTTATAAGTAACAACAACAACAAAAATAAATGTAAGACAAAATAAAGTTGAGAGAGAGAGTGGCACAAAAGGAAGGAGGTAGAAATCAGCATACACGATTGATGTAAAAAAATATGAAATTTTCAAAGAATAAATAGAAAATATTATCTAAAGAAAAATTTTAAGCAAGTGTACACGTTCAGTTAGATTCTTTCTGTAAATGGACCACTTTGGAGATAAATCTATGTCCTAAGAAAGTGACCTAAGAACCAGAAAATAGGTAAACTCTAGGCAGTCTTATTTGGTCTCTTATTACTCTATTGCTATGAGAAAACTTGGCAGGAAGCTTTGATTAATGGACAAAGACTGGTGTTCCTTAGGAGTGAGACTGAAACTGTTTTTAAAGCACACATGAGCACAGGTTTTATTCTTGTTAGTATTATTCTTTCCAAGAATAGCCAATAAAATGAAGTCAAATAACACTAAGTCATCTTTGCTTAATTTCAACAGGAACTCTCTAGAGCTCCATAACAATTTGTTTTTTAATTTATGTTTCCTTGATGGATTCCTCACAAATTGAGATATACAGAATAGCAAGCACATTTGCATGCTATGTTCTAAATTTAGTTACTCTAAATTTACTGTGTAACTCTCTGTGCATTCTAAAATATGATATGTACAAAGAGTTATACAGTATACCAATACAGCTCAACCCCATGGGTAGAAATTTGATTTAATTAGCATACTCCTCCAGCTTCAATCCAAATTGAGAGGGAAAGTGTCTAAATTTTCATATATTTGAAGAGAATCTAAATATGAACTATGTACAGTTAAGGAACTGTGACAATGAGCATCATCCTAAGTGTATTCTGGATCTGAATCTCTATTAATGTTTTATGTTTTGGTAAATATTAAAAAAGAATAGTATTATAGCTTATGTTTTATAACATAGTATCCTTGCAGGAAGTTTTCTAATCAGAGAATAATCATACCTCCTTTTCTTTTCCATATAACTTCCATATATTTGGAAGTCATATAACTTCCAGAATATTCAAAAATCCTATACATAAAAAGACATCCAACCCTGGTGTTCATCTGGTTTCTCCTACAGGCACTTTCAGCCTATGATATTCTTTCATTTTATTTATCTTCAGTTAAGAAAGTGGCAGAACAGAAGTCACTTTTAAAGTCTTCCTGGGATTCCAAAGATTTCAGTAGCTATCCACAGAAAGGATATTGAATGTACATATTAGCTGATGGCATGGGCTGACATTTGTAAATCCTTCTGTAGATAGATTTTTTACAACATTAACCATAAATATAGTGTTTCTGCTTATTATGAAAATTTTCATTTGCCATTTTTAATGAAAAAGAAAATCTGATGTTAGAATTGATTTTAAAAGAACCTTGTGTATTTCTGTTTCTCAGATTGAAACTGTCCTCATCTCTAGACTATGCACTTGGTATACATGGATGTGAAAGGATCTACTGATCAAACAGATTTTTGGGGATAAACTTCTAGGTTATCATCTGTCCTGAGTTAATACACTACTATCTCCAAATAAGATCCAAAATAAGCCAAATCAAGCCAAGATTCACTTAATTTTGAAAGTTGCCATTAACTTCGGGAAGATAATGAAATTGAGGTCATGTACAGAAATAGCTGAATATGACATTTTATTCCAAGGGTTGCAAGCTTTGCTGCTTGTTTCAAAAAGTCTTAGAGGAAAAGGGCAAATTACAAGCATCACTTCTTCTAGGATTGTCACATGTTGAATTCAATTCATATCAACATTCCCTCCCAGTTACAATTTGACAATTTCAGGGAATTTATATAACAAGTAAGTGTGTAACAAATTTTAAATAAATGTATTAATAACTAAGTGCTGATATACAAAAATTATGCAGGTACATTAAGCTTACTATATTTTTACTCAAATCAATGTCGGACTTAAGAAAAAGTATTTAGAATTTTTTTTTGTCTTTTCAACAAGGTTTCTCTGTGTAATAGTACTGGATGTCCTGGAATTTGCTTCAGAGACAAGGCTAGCCTCAAACTCACAGAGCTATGTCTGTCTCTGCCTCCTAACTGCTTGGATTAAAGGCATGCACCACCATGCTTGGCTTTAAAAATACTTTTAAAGAATATAGAAATGGACTTCTAAAAATTGTATAACTGCCTCTAATTTTTTTTGTCTGGTAATATGAGTTATTAATGTTACTAATAGTGGTTTTCAGTTTATTTCTCCTCTTCTTACTTCAGCAGTATGTAGAAGTTATACTCAAGTCAGCAACCACTCAGATAAATCTGGATTCTTCTGACTTGTGTTTTTGGTGCCTGTTTCAGGAACAGAAGATGTGTAACTGCAGTATTTACATATGTCCTAGGATATAAGATGTATTCTTTAAAATTAGAGTCATCAAGTTTGCTTAGTAAACATGTGATTCTAGACTTTGTTTCTGAAAAAAAGAATAACACACCACTTGTTCAAATCATGAGATTTTCAATATGTCTACAGGCATGTATTATAGACACTAGTCATGCCAAACCATGAGAACAAATAAAAATAAAGGTCAGAGGTGTTTATGTTTAATTAATTGCATATATATATTAGGTGAAATTAAGTTTAAATTGTTATGGCAATAGAGTACAAATAAAATTTACAAATAGTGAGTAAGAGAGTAATTATAGATTACTTATTTAAAAATATTTTATTAATTCTTTGTGAATTTCATATAATAAATTTTAGTATTAGCTCCCACAATCCCAGCTCTGCTCAGATATATTCACCTCTGCCACCTTTCTCTACTCACTGAACTTGGTGTTCTGTTACTTTTCTATTTTCTGAAAACCATGAAGTCCACATTGTAATTCCTGGTGTGAGGCTTGTCCTGGTGGAGTATGGTCCATGAGCTGGGCAACACACAATCAGAGAAAACTGACCCATATGGCACAATCAGGATCAAATATCAATTGCTCCTCAGCTAGCAATGGAGTTTTATGCCCTCATGCTGTGAGTTTTGTCTGGATTGAACTTGCACAGTTATTGTGCATTCTGTCATAACTTTTATTTATGCAATTTCACCACTCTATTTTGTCCAGAAAACACTGTTTCCTTGTACTTGTGTACTATCTTTGACTCTAACAATCTTCTCATCACCACTTTCATCATGATCCCCAAAGTCTTGGGCAGAGGTATGGTTATATAGATGTAACATTTAAGGTTGAGCTTTCCACAGCTGAAGAGAAAGCACTCTGATTAAGAGTACTTGGTGGTCTTGTAGAATACTTGGGTTCAAGTCCTTATAACACTACAGTAGCATTTGTCATCCTTGACTCCAGTTCTATGGAGTCAAATCTTTTTTAGATCTCTGTAGACTCTTGGCATTCATATATTACATATATTCCACATCCATCCAGATAGCACTCATACAAATAAAATAATTTTTTTCAGTTGGAAATTTTAAAATTGTTTTAAAACTCTAGAAATATGAACAAGTCTAGGAATTAAAAGGATATTTTAAGGTTAAGATGGTTTAGTTAATGATGTAAGTTAGGATGGAAGTTGAATTAGGTATAGATCCTTGAACTCATCAAGAGAGATATATGTCACACGTTTTAGTTTTCATAATTGTTTTTATTGTAAAGTAACGATTATAATGTTTTATATACACTTAAAGATAAATTTGAGTTTCAATTTTTCAAGATTTCTTTTGAAAAATTAAAAAAGTGTTTTTCTTCTATTGTCCAAAAGACAATTTGCCCTAGGAAAGACACTACATGCCATCTTTTTATGGCATGAACGGAGACTTACAAATGTCTTTCTTCTGTTCAAAGAACAGGAAATATTCCTTCATTGATTTGTGAATCCTGCACATCCAATGCATTTTGGTGATTGCAGAACTATGTGTTACTTGTGAGAAATTGTATATTTTCAGAACAATGGGACCTGAGTCCATGGAATACAAGACAAGTAACCCAAATGATCCAGCTTCATAGATTGCCTCAAAAGCTGTTTCCTCCAAAATCTGCATCCAGAACAACTTCAAACAGTTTGCTGAGATGGCCCAGCCTCAAGGACTGTTCCAGACAGGACATCAATGGACTCCTGAACTTTCCTACCAAAGTCCAGCTTCCAACTACAAATTGCTCAGAACATTCAAATAGCTGAGTACCTAGAGACTGGACAACAAATGTTACAATTTACTTGCTTAACCATTTTTTCCTTTTATTTGGGCCCCTAAATAGGTTTTCTGCATCCCAATTCAGCAGGAAGAAGTTTTAAGAGAGCGACGTCCCATTCCCAAAAGGTGGGGTGGATGATTCTTTGGTTATTTGACGGGTTATAGATGTCATTTAGGGGGAATGGTTACAAATCGTTATATGGTCTTGTTAAGCAAAGTGTAGGAGTTTAGACTCAGGGATTTCTTTCTCTTTCTTTATCCTTCTTTCTCTCTTACATAGGGGGAGAAGACTTGAAAAGAAAAAAGAGAGGGAATATGGATATATAGTATAGAATTGATAAGATAAAAGGGTAGATTATTGAATCTACTCCTGTAGATATTTGTATATTGATACAAAATTAAGGCTATATTTTGACTAGTTATTGTACCTATATAATTCATAAATTTGCAATGTGAAGTTCTAGTCCTTTTGACAGTAACTATCACAAACTGTCATATTTCTTCTTGGAAGCTGCTTTCCTATGCTTCCTACTCAAATAATAACTTTATCCCTTCTTATGTCTTTGATGGGGTTGAAGGCATAGTAGTTATAAAATTTCAATTGAACTTGAGTTGTTTAAGTTAATTTTAAAAATGCATGTTGATAGTCATTCAAACTTGTGATTTAATTAGGATAATTAAGTTAGTTAATTTCAGAGGTTCTAAGTTAATCAGATATTAAGTTGTTAGAAACAAGCAACATTTGCTTACTCAATGGTTATGGATAGATGGTCTTTAAAAACTTCAAGAGATCTGCAGAATATGGCATTTAAAGATTATTTTGTTATTTTAAAAATTCTTTGACATGAAACTGTCAGCTCCTGACAGTTCCCATTGGACTTGGAAGGAGACAATGAGCATCAAGAAATCTCCCATCAGGAGATATTCCTACTGGGCAAAAATGTCCCTGCTCTCTCAACAAACTATATACAGTCCAAAGATGGACCAGAGCTTAAATGCAGGTAAGTCGATGTCCTGATTCTGCAGAAACAGAATTGGAAAATCCTTATTATTTCCTGCTCCACAATTTAATCTGTGAGAAATGCTTGGCCAGAAGGCTGAAGATGATGCTCCAATGATATCGAGAGATATTTGGGACTGTCTAGGTAACAAACTGTCATATTTCTTATTGGAAGCTGCTCTCCTTCCTACTCACTCAAATAATATCTTTATCCCTTCTTATGTCTTTAATGGGGTTGAAGGCATAATAGTTACAAAATTTCAATTGAACTTGAGTTGTTTAGGATGTAAAAGTATATTTTGAAGTCTAAATAAAATCTAGGTTTAGGTTTATAAATATATGATATGATAGAAATTATTTAGGTTCAGAACTTTAGACACACCAAGATAGATGATTTTTCTTCTTCTTCAAGATTGCCTGATACAAATAGGCTGAACATTATGTGCATAACTTTTCTTGATTATTTCATATTTGTTCTTATTGTTTTTACTGATGAGTTAAAAAATTTAGCCTTTTTATTAGACAAAAGGAAGAATTGTTGGGGTAGTGTTAAGCATTCTAAATGTTAATTGGTTCTGCTTGCTGTTTGTTACTTACATTGACTCTGATTGGTTAAATAAAATGCCAAGGCCTGAGATTGGGCAAAGACAGAGAAATCCCAGGACTTCCTGGGATTAGAGCAGCAGGAAGAAGAAGGCATTCCAGCCAGGAGCAGCAGGAGGGAGGCACACACCATGGGTTAGAAAATGAACCTCATTCCACATGGCCAGGAACATCGGCATATCGTGGAGAATGGCAGTCCAAGGGGACGTATGTATATATGGAGTCAGATTTGGGTAATAGAATTGCGAGCTAGATTAGATGGGCCAGAAATGCACAACTCAGGCCAAGGCTTGTTAGAAATCCATGTGGTCTCTGTGTACTCTTTGGTAATGGCTGCTTAAAGATTAACAACTGCCGAACCAATTAACAATAATATAAATACTGGTTAAATAATTTAATTAGCCATATTTTTCTTTTACAAACAAGTAAGAAAAATCACAATGTAATGACAAAATTTTACCTAAAGAATCTCTATGAAGTATTTAAATCTAAATTAATTTATCATTGTGAAATAGATAAGAAGAAAAGTAAGTAACTTTCATTGATGTTGTAAATAAGTTTATGAAAATAAATGAGAATAAATCCAGCCTGGGAATTCAGGTAACTTAAATGAATAATTTTAATTTTCTTATCAGTCATTAAATTAAATGGGTTACAAAAATGAATAGAGAAAGACTAAAAGACTTAAAACCCTTTTGACAAATGTATAATAAACATAATAAAATGCCTATCATGGAGAGACAAAATATAGGGATGCAGTCTAGCATAGAACCATATATAAGTCAAACTTTTGAGATTTTCTGTTGAATTCTGTCTCTGGGTTATCTTTAAAATTGAAGAAATGTAATGTTTTATTTTATTCATGTTTCATTTTTAACCCTTAGTAAAGGTCACAGAAACCTTAATAGAACTGAATTCATTGAAGAGTGTTGTAGTGAATACCACAGCTGGCCAGAACCACCCAATGTGGTATCATTTGAAAACTTTAGTAAAAGAAAGAAAATAAATACAAAGTGGTCACATTTAATTTTGTTACTTGTTTTACCCATTTTTATGTGTGGTAGGCATGTGTGTAGATATTTGTATGTATATGAACACACTAACATATGTATGTTTGTATGTATGTGCATGGGAAGAAATGAAGTTGATTTCAGAGACCAGCCAAAATGGCTTTTCCACTCTATCCATTGAATGATGATTTCTCAATTGAGCTCTGAACTTATGGATGTGACTAATTTCTCCAGTCAGCTTTTTCTGGAATCACCCATCTCTGCCCTAAGGTTGAAATTATATTTGGGATGTCATGTACACAAGGCATTTATTTGGATACTGGAGATCCAAGTTCCAGTACTCACATTTGCTCTTGCTCATGTAAAGGGTCTTACTTAATCCCTGAGCCATCTCCCCAGTCCTATATTCTCTGCCCTTTATAAATAGCACATTTCAAAAAGGCAAGATGATACATTTGGTGAATCAGATTTTTTGCTCTATTTACTTAGCATTTATTGATTGCTGATATTGTATGTATACACTGGATATTCGTTTTATTAAAAAGTGCTTCCATAGCTATACAAAAATAAGATTATTTCAAATGGATATTTACATGTAAATGGACCTGAAATTTTGTTTTATTGCTTTCTTATACTTAAAAAAAAAGCGATCAAAAACTCATGATTGTTTCTTGGGACACAGGAAGACAAGGGAATAAATACATTGCATAGATTTCAGACAAAGGAATAATACAGAGTAAAATAATACCAGACAACCTTTAAATCCACTGCTTTTCATAATTTTTGAAATTTTACTTATATTTCATAAATTTAAAAGAAATTTGATAATATATACAATATCAACTAGCAGAAAGAAATAATAAGAATGTTTATTTTGTTAAAATCTAAATTTAGTAGGTTTTTTGCTTTGTTTTGTTCTGTTTGTTTGTTTGAAATAAATTCTTATTATACAGCCTAGGTTGACATGAACTCCCAGTTCCACTGTTCTGCCTACTGACTGTAAAGGTCAAAGTCAGAAACCAATTTGTCTAGCTGATGATGAGTCTAAGATACCCACATGAGTGTTTTATAGACCTGCCTTTATTTTCATCATCTTTTGAAGTATTAATTATCCAAGATATTAAAAATGTCATATGTTTTCCAGTTTTTTCTTTTATGTAGTTTTGCTAAGAAAATTTCCCTAACAAAAATGGACATTACCTTGTGTTTGCCACATCAATCTTCAAGGAGGCAGACTGTCCTTTTAACTGAAATATTGGTTTGTTACAGTCATTATCATTTTTACTATTTTTTTTCAATTGAAACTCTTATTTGTATTTTTCATGTTCTATTTATTTATTTACTTTTACTAGATACAAAGGTTTTTGTTCCTGCTAAATATCACACAGGAACTGATAAGGCCATGTGAAGTCACATTGCTTCCTACTCATTCTAATATCTCATCAGCAATTGACAAGTCTGAAGCAACATTAACATAATATAGAAACAGCTGCTTAATTTACCTTAATCGTTAGACAATGAGAAATATATCAAGATAGCAAATTCAGCAGATTCTGGGAAGCATATGTTCATTGTTCTCATGCACAACACTATGCTTGCTTTATTCTCTTATAAACCTTGCAAAGAATCATACTTTTTGAGTAACACCTCACAATACAGACTTTTCCACTAGTTCTACTACTCATTTATTAGATCACACAGTAGCAGAAGGCCAGCTTTCAGCAACTGGAAACAAACAAAAACAATTCCAGTTGACCTTGCAGCAATACCGCTTTTAAGTATATGATCAGAGTTTAAACAGCAAGTTAGAAATACCTTAGAGTTTGCTTATGTGAGAGTATATCTGTATCTGAGGTTCTGTTGTTAGCAAAATATAGAATGCCTTGAGCTGTAAAGATTTCTGAACTGAATAAAACACTATATTAAAAAATGTGGCAAAAAAAGAAAAACTCTTCAATGTCTTTTCAAAGCAGCTTTAAGCAAGGCACGCCATGTGATGTGAGAGGGTAAAAGTGCTAAACTTGTAAGAAGTGCTGACAAAAAGCACTGCTGTCTTCTGGTCATCATCCTCATCATTTATTGATAAAGTTTAGTTACTCATGTTTCGTCAGTCCTGTTTTATAGAGCATGTGTTGTTTTCAGAGATGATCAGAAGCATCACATGATGAGGGTGTGGTTTAAGAATAAATCAAGAGTCCACAGGGACATGTGTTCTTTCATATTGTTTAGGATTTATAAACCATGAAGATCACATACAAGCAATGTGCAGGTGCCTGATGGCTAATCACTTGATGTCATAAGGCTCAGTTTCAAAAAGCATGCAAACATAGAAAGGTCCATTGTTTACTTGAATCATAGATATTAACTGGCTAACTCCCTTTTCTTTCCTGCTATACTTCTGGCCCTTCTGTATCATTTTAGGATATGTCAGAATAATGATTTTATCAAGATTTAAAATACAAACTTTACTTAAGTAATATATAATTCCAGTTTTTATGATAGTAATTCATTTTTTTTCTTATGTATTTAATGTTACATTTTTTGAAAAATATCCTTTTTTTATTTAAATACACACACACACACCTATAGGAACATATAGACATATCCACATAGACCCTCATAAGCACACACACATACACATGGCTCTCTAGGTCACAAGGACAACTTACAAAATTAATAATTTTGGCATTTTCCTTGTTGTTATTGTTGTTGTTGTTGTTGTTTATTTATTACTTCAAGTTACATCTCCATCACAGTGCCCTCCTTTCACATCTCCTGGTTCCACCCTCCCACCCTCACCTCCCTATCCCACCTATTCCATTCCTCCAAAGTGAAATGTCTTATATATATAAGCCCCTCACTGTTCAACAGTCACATGAGGGCTAAGTGCTTCCTCTTGCACTGGAGGCTTACATGGTAACACCCCTAGGGCAATTTGTCCCATTAATAGGTAACAAAGTCTATGTTTCTGATCCTTTTGGTCTGTTGGTTGTAGGATAGTTATCCTGTACTATATGGCTAAAATCCAATTATAAGTGAGGAGATATGATGTGCATCTTTCTCAGTGTGGGTTAGCCCACTCAGGATGAGCTTTTCTAGTTCCATCCATTCGGCTGTGAATTTCATGATTTCCTTGTTTCGGATAGCTGGGTAGTATTCCATTGTGTAAACGTACCAAATTTTTTTTTATCCATTTGTCACTTGAGGGACATCTAGGTTGTTTCCAGTTTCTAGCTATTACAAATAAGGCTGCTATGAACATAGATGAGCATATGTCCTTGTGGTTTTGTGAGGAATCATTTGGGTGGATACCCAGAAGTGGTATGACTGGGTCTTGAGGAAGGGCTATTCAAAGTTTTCTAAGATATCATCAGACTGATTTCCATAGTGAATGTGCAAGTTTGCACTCCCACCAGCAATGAAGGAGTGTTCTGCTTTCTCTACTACCTTGTCAGCCTGTGCTGTCATTTGAGATTTTGATCTTAGCCATTCTGACAGGTGTGAGATGAAATCTTAGAGTCTTGAGTTGCATTTCTCTGATTATTAAGGATGTTGAGCATTTCTTCAAATGTCTCTCAGCCATTAGAGCTTCCCCCTTTGTGAATTCTTGGTTTAGCTCTGTTTCCAATTTTTTATTAGATTATTTCATTTCTTGGTGTTTAATTTCTTGAGTTATTTCACCTGCCCTGCCCCTCAGCTGAATACCCAGGCTACAACACAGAATTTTTAGCATTTTAAATGAACATGTGAATAAAGCTTAAAAATCATCATCTTAAGTCATTTTTTTGGGAACATGTATAAACCCCTAATATCTAAGCAATCATATTTTAGTTAATCATTAATATTTTATAACATATGCTGCTTAATCTTAAATAATAATAATACATTTTTCATGTTTTATGTTCTGACTTTTTATAATAAAAATTTAGGGAAGATAATTGTTTCAGTAGCTAGCTATGATAGTTTTGTAGTTAGATTCCACTCAATCAATAGATCACAAAAAGAATGAAATTTTGGTCCTTACTATCATGTTTCACACTGGCTTCTAGAATGGTGAATATTCTAAAAAATAACAAACAAATAAAATAAGAGGGTATGCTTAAAACAAGGCAGTACAAAAGGGAAAAAATCTGATTTGCTTTAAGTGTAAGGAACATAACTTTGATATTGAAGACGTGTGTTTTGTCCTCTGTTATGTTCCTGTAACCGAAGTTTTTAATTATTATTTATTAACTAACAGTATTCACTTATAACAAATATCAACAATTTCTTAACTATTAATCCTACAAATTCTTACAACCCCTTTAACCTATCCACTAAACTTATTGACAATTATTTTCCTAACCTTTTAGAATGATACAGTCTCTGGGGCAGGTCCTTAGTCGTCAGGAACGCAATCTCTGTTGTAGATTCTGTAGCACTTAGCAGTCCTTTTTCTGGAATGTCTCAGGTGCAGGTTTGTCAGGGTAAGTTGGTTATTGCAGCCTCACCTTAAATAAAGCTTGATGCTTTCTTCTTTCTGGGAGACCCCAGCCTCTTTGCATCAGCAATTCTGCCACTCCACCTCAGAGTCCTTAAAGCCAGGCACAGTTTCCTTTAGGCCACTGTTTGGACATATCAAACCCCTCCAGGCAAAAGCTCAGCCACAGGGTTTAGTTCTTGGCCTTTTGGTGTCTTGCTCAGGTTTTCTTTGCTCACCAGCTTCTTTCTGCCTCAGGGAGATCTGGCCATCAAATGACGGCCAGCACTTTTTTCAGTAGGACTCTGGGAGCTCTCTAGCATCAGGGGTCTCGTCTTTTTGATGGGGCTCCATGCACTGTCCTTAAATAGGAGGAACTCTGTTTCAGCTTAATTTGGGCTCCACCCACTTAGCAGCTGAAAACAATGTCAGGCCAGATACTTTGTTTCTTTAAGTCCATTAAGTCTTTCTTGTTTTTCTGACAACCTTGTTTTTCAGTCCATTAAGTCTTTCCTGTTTTTCCTGATTTCAACCTTGTTTTTCAGTCCATTAAGTTTCCTGTTTTTAGTCCACACGCTGATAATGATCTTCATGCCTTGAACTAAGAGACTGTATCAGATACCCCTATATATTTCTAAATCTAATTATTCTAACTCCCTACATGTTCCCTCTGTCCTCCTTAATTGTAGTGCTAACCATTTGCTTAAATAACTATTTCTGTTCCTCAGAGAGAAGTGAACAACTCTGGAATAAACAGGCAATACATTTCTTCAAAATGAGTTGTAATAGTTTGGTCCTTTCACACAATATCTTTCACAAATGCATACAGTAGTTTTTGACATAGGGTCAGTCATATGCTCTTGTGCTCATTCAGACATGAGAAAAACATCACATATGCTCTTTAAGTAAAGCTTGGTGAAATATTCTTAAACTTTGATGAAAAAAATTGTTCTAACGCAAGAATATCGAACATTAACATTTTATTTCACCTATTTGTCAACCTCACTACCCCAAACAATTTCATGCAATCAGCACTCTCCTAAAAACAATCAAAATCAAAATGTGTAATCTTACTCCAAATACTCGCAGGTCATTACTGATTGATAAACCAATAAGAGTTAATACTTAACCATAAGTTAAATGTTGAGATTGCAAGCAAACTTATGGAAATTCGAAATAATTTTTAAAATTAGATAGTGCAATATCCAATGTCCTTTTGATAACTTTTATTAGAAATTCCAGTAAGAAAATTATGTTAGAGATTTTGGCAACTGTTGGGATGTGCAGAGAATAAAGGTAACCTTTAAATTATTTGAACATGTTTTGGACCACTGATCATTTAGTTTTAAGGTAACTTGCCAAATTGAAAATGGAAAAATACTTTTAGCTTTTAAAACTTTTCTAACGACATTAAATTTCAAAATAGATTACCAAATGCTAGCAACACTTTTCATTACCTATATTTCATATCCTGAAAATGTAACAGTGGAAGGCAATTTAAGAGATAATGATCATGAGTTAGAAGGGAATAAAGGGGCCAAGAACATGTGCTTTAAAAAAAAAAGGTATGCATCAGCAAGCTCAGACAATTGCTAGGAAAGAATGTATTGACAGAAAATCTATAGCAAAATTGGAAGCTGGCCATTCCTAAGATGTGGTAATGAGGGCAAAGAAATAAACTATAGTCATGATAATAAAATATAAAAGAGTCACTCAGTAAATGATTTGAATACAGTATGAATAGTATGAATCTTTTAAAGAGGATTAGGTATATGAAAAAAATAACAAAGATAAAGATGTAAATATAGGCAAGAATCTGTGGACAGCTTTGGGTGTACCAAAGTTAAAATAAATTGTAATCATCCAGGAATATTAAAAGTAAAAAGGAAAGCAAAAGAATGCTAAATCAGACATGGGTACACAAGGCACCAACCAATGGTGATAGAAATGCCCTACAATCAAGAAAAAGACAGCTAAGCCAAAACTTTCATTTTATTAGTCATTTTACTTTCCTTTCATTCTAAAATCTTAGGAGAAATAGACTCTAGTATTTGACGAACAGTTTCTAAACAGGCATATTTAATAGAATACTGAACAAAATTTTCCTTCGTTGAGTGTTAACATGGTTTATGGTGCTGTATTTAAACCTTAAATTCTATGACATTAAGGGGCAGAGAAAAAAAAGTAGGAAACTGAGTCCTAATCAATAATTACTTGTTTATCATTTATTATCACCTGTTTCAGGTGAAGATACAGGGAAAAATGGTAATACCCACTTTACATCTGTTTCTTTAGCTATGTAATCAGGTTTCTGAATTTAGCAATTAGTGACATAAAGTCAGCAAGGTTCCAGGCATCACTTAGGTAATTGTCCTCTAGAGAGCTAAGCACTGACTTTAAAAAAGAAAAACAGATTATTAAAGTCAAAATAAAAGTAAAACAATATAAAATAATAGATGTAGTGAAAGAAAAATATTAATATTTAAATTGTTTTATTATAAAATTATTCATATTAACAGAATTATAAAGTTATAATAGACATTTTAAAATCTCATAACTGAAAGGAAAATATTGCCCACTTCATGCCCAGAAGTGGAATTTTTACCCCCTTGCCTTCTGCTTACTGTATTGCAGAAACCACTGTCTAAATAGCAAATCTGAATTATGTTCCTCTCCCTCATTCTGCATGTTTGTTACTGCAATAAGTATATGGAACATTACTTTAGACAAGGTGATATGGGATCATAAAGACAAATTTTATATTTCACTCATATATGTAGGTAGTAGCCTCTGGGGGTTAAAAATGCATATACAAATGTGTAACAGAATAATTTTATTTATAAACACTTATATTTATTAATACTTAACAAACATCTATAAATACCTAAACCTTATAGATTAAAACCTATAATCTAAAATCTATAATCTATCTAAGAATACTCTAATATCTATCTGAAAAAACCTAACACTATTTTAACTTTCTTAAAAGAATATTAATATTCCTAGCGTAGGTCCATGCAGGATGACTTGGTTTATGGCAGTCCCAGAAGGCAGTACTTTTCAAAGTTTAATGTTTGTTGGGCCTTACTTTGCCAGTTTGCAATCCCAGTTTATTTCCACCACCAAATTGTGGCCAGCTTATAAATTCAGTTTGTTCCAAGCACCAAATTGAGGCCAACTTTTTCAATGGCTAAGGCTTGCCTCCACAGTCTCTTTGGCCCAGGCAAGTTTCAAGGTGGAAAGCTTCTCCAAGAGGTTTCTGAACTCTGATTCCTGCTCACTTTTCTGGTGCTCTGGGGCCCCAAGACAGATACCTTTAAAGGACTTGCTCAGCAGGTTTATGCTATGCCTTTGCCTTGGGCTATAGCAGTCTAAATTCTGTTAATGGCGTACCTTGCTTTGCATTTCTTCAGCATGACTTTTCAGTTGATGATTGCAGGAGGAAGAAAAAGAAAGCATGGATTTCTCTGGCTTATATATCACATTATCTTGTCACACTTGGCAGTCTCAATCGAGGGTCTATGAAATTTCTTGTGATGTCCAACTGTCCCATTGCTTCTCATGACAAATGACATTATCTCCACAGCTTTGAGGTTTCATAGGGACCCCCCTTCAATAGGGAATATTTTCCGGCCACAACTGGCTTTTTGTTCAGATCAACAAACCAAAAGGACACCAAGCTCTTCCTTGTGTGCTGCCAGATGCTAATCTGAACTGCCTACTAATTTCACTAAAGAGATCTAACTTCTACTTCACAATTGAGAGAAAATATGGGTTAAAGGCAGCAAACTAGGAAGAGGACCAAATGACTCCAGAAGAAAACAATGAGGTGAGTGGCATGTGCCAGCAAATCCTGCTGCTAACGTTGAAGTCTAGTATTACCAGAAATTGCCTGAGCTCATTGCAAAATGACAGACTACCTTTGGCAGCAGGCTCTTCTCTTCTCTACCTGGGACTGGTAGACCCCACACCTTGATCTGAGGAATGTCACATAGCCTTCATGGAAATTACAGTTTAACCCCTTTCTCTCCATAAGAAACCCTTTCAGCAGCCCTGGAATTCCTAGAAATGAGTCTCCATGCTAATGAGATGTCTTAGCACCTTAGCTTTCAGGCAGCGACTTTGCCTATGTGTCTAACCATACCTGGAGTTCTTTACCCCACACACCACTGCCCTTAAGATAGTTTGGTACTGCGTTCCCCTTCCTATGATAGAACCATGACGCTGCACGTAAATGAAACATCCTTGTCCCTCCTGTCCCCAACGAAACAAACACATTCACCCCCAAAACCCAAAGTTTATGTCTCTGTTCACAAAATAAATCACTCCTACAGGTGTATCGGGGAGTGGTAACACTTTATGAAGGGAATAACCCATTCTCCCACATCTATAGAAAAAGGCTAATTAAGTTATTTCCAGTATTTATATTATCGTTAATTGGTTGGCACTGTTAACCCTTAACCTGCCATTACAAATAATCACTTACATACACACCTGATGGATTTTAAGCAAGCCTTAGCTTGAATTGAGGAATCTTGGCCCATGTAAGCTAACTCATAATTCTATGTCTGAATAAAGCCCCATATAATATACATATGTCCCCTGAGCTGTTTTTCCCCACACTATGCCAATATTCCAGGCCATGCAGAATGAGGTTCTTTTCTCAAAACCAGGGCGTGTGTACTCCTTCCTGCTCCTGGCTTCTTCTTTTCTACCTCTACTTCCATAGCTGCCAGTCTTTGTCCTGCCTATCTCTCCCTTTGCCCATTCTCAGGCCTCAGCATTTATTTAATCAATCAGAGACAATGGTTAGAAAGCACAGTAACACAGTATCATTTATGTATAGCAAGCAGGCATCTGGGAGCAGGTAAATTAACATTTAGAGTACATAACATCACCCCACCACACATCTCTGAGATTTCCTGTCACTAGCATCTCGTTCTGTGTTCCATCCTTTTTCTGCCCACAAGGTGACTAAGCTAAGACCTTCTAGAGAAGAAGTGTGTACTTCTGGCTTGGTACTTTACAAGGCCTGAGCTCTCTGGAAGATGTAGAACCACAGGGGTTGGAGAAAATAAAGCAAAGTAAAAGGGGAAACACTGGAGTTAAAGGTCAGAATGAAGGATGAGGAACAAGGAAACAAGCAATATACATATATGTAAACCAATAATTATGCATTTTAATTTAAAAGTTAATAAAAAACAAAAAGCAAACATGAAAAATTCTCATGCTGATGTTCAGCATGCAGACCTGTGATATTGTATTTAGATGCAAGTTTAAATTTGAGTGGAATCTA
Organism: Lophiomys imhausi; assembly: GCA_907164525.1. Lineage (NCBI taxonomy): Eukaryota > Metazoa > Chordata > Mammalia > Rodentia > Muridae > Lophiomys > Lophiomys imhausi. The sequence goes on along the minus strand of CAJQZJ010010085.1, from coordinate 1,245,216 downwards.
TTAGATCCTATTGCTTCTTTTTTTCCCCATATGTTCTGAAATGCAATACTGAACTAGTAAAACATATTCTTTCCTGTACATTAATATCCCCACTAACAACATTACCTTATTACCTTTCCATTTTCTACTATGAACTTTATTTTAGGAAAAAGAAAACAAAATAAAAAGATAACAAAACATATAAACAAAAGACAATATCTTGTGTATATAGAAAACTGTATTATTAAATAATTGTTTGAAGATAAATAATGTATTTTATTTAAACTATTTTATATATTTGAGTTAGTTTATGTTAGATTTACATTTGACTATCCTGTGCTTCCTGAACTTGGTTTTGGAAGGATAAGAGACTTAAATATTTAAATGTTTAAAGTAGTGATTTTGTTTTGATATCATAAGTTACATACAAGAATAATAGAAACAAATGTTGAGAAGTAGCTACTAATCTTTGAAGAGGTTAAAAAAAAGGAAGAACAATTTGAATTGTGATAAGAGAATGAAGGAACAAATTAATGAATGAACATCATTCATTCATTTTTGGTTTAATATATTCTTTTTTTCCCAACATTTATTTATTTCATCGAGTTATATCTCAGTCACAGCCCCCTCCCTCCTCCCTTCCTGGTCCCAGAATCCTACCCTCTTTCTCCTCCCCCTCCTCTCCTCTTTATTTTTAATTTAAGCTGTATCTTTTTCCCCCAACATCTCCCACCTTTAATCCAATAAAAGGCTCTTTTTCTTATAACAATATATACAAAACAAAACAATAAGAATGATTAGGCAACAATTTTGAAAATTATTGGAAATTACAGGAGGTAATTACAGTGAAGTCTAGAGAACACCCCAAATGCTCATTTTAACTAAATAAGATCAGGACTTATTTAGGAGAATATAATGATCCTGTGCACACACACACACACACACACACACACACACACCACAGATACTCACACACACACCACACACACATACACACAAACCACACAAACACACACACACACACACACACACACACACAGACACACACACACACACACACACACACACACACACACACACATACCACACACATACATTCACAAGCACACATACAGAGAGAGAGAGAAAATATAAAGTGAACTTATCAAGTAAAAATTTCAGAATATATTGTTCATGGGACTAATTGATTTTATTAGGGTCTACATAAATTCAGCTGCAAATGTTTTAGATTTTAATGTCTTCCTAATTCAAAATGAATTCTGCAATAAAAGCTAATTAGCAGGGAAATGAATACCTAAAATATCTCTCACATGCATAAAAGAAAAGAGTAAAGATCATTAATTGAAATTAAAATTTAACAGTATACTAATGCTGCATGACATAAAATTCCATCTGTCCTACAGTACCATGAAAACAAAACAACAAAAAAAAAAGTGTCAGGAATAGCTCATCCTTCTTATGATTTTCCTGGTAAATTGCAGGTAAATAAAAATGAATTTGCATAGAAGTAGTATTGGTAGAAAAATTGCAATAAATAGGATGCTAGAATTCTTTTTTCTGGTTAACCCCAAATCCTTTTGGTAAAACAAATGGAGATGGTAATATAATAAAAATAATTTTTATGAATTAAAAACAATTCTACTATGAGAAATTTCATGTAGTAGTTTGAAAACACTTTTAAAGAGATTTATGAATTTCTTTTAAGCTTTACTAATTATATAAAACATTAAAATACATAAAACCTCTGGTCCATAGGTGGTTAGAGTGTGAAAAACAAAGCAACAAAAATATATGTACCTAATAGAACTAATGAGCTTTATACATTTCATCTTCTCTTCTACATTTTAAGTTTAAAACATTACCTGAACTATTTTTCATATTTTTACATTTGAAATGTGACTCTAATGTGTAGCATAATTTCTGTTTGTTTAATTCAGCATATTAACAAACTATATAGCATTTACAATGCTAACTTATGAAACATTAATTGAAAAATAATTAATATATAATTTATTTTATTTAAGGAATAAAATAAAACATTTTAAAGATCACTCATTTTGGGAATAAAGAAAACTCTATGAATATATATAGAACAAACAGTGCAAAAAATAAGCTATAAATTTGAAGGACATTCAAAAAGGGTATATGGGAGAGTTCAGTGGAAATACCTTTTATAGGAAAATGTTATAATTAAAATATAACCACAAAGGAATCACATATACACTAAAAATCTGTGTCACATAAACTCATACTTATTTTTAAGATTCCCTTAAGTTAAGAAAGTACAGTTTGAATGAATCTCTGATTTATGTATATTTTATTTTCAAGATATATTTAAGCACTTAAATAAATTGGTAGATAAAATTGAGTAATCCAAACTGATGGAGTCAAGTATGAACTCCCAATATTTCTTTGCATCTATTTAAAATCTTAAAAAATAATAACCTAGAAATATGAAAAGGGAATCAGCTATAATATGTTGTGTTGAAAAAAATTAATGAAATTATGAACTAGTATTTATATTATATTTAATTGGTTCTGCACTTGTTAATCCTAAAACCACCATTATAAATGAGTACACACAGGCACCACATGGATTTTAACAAGCTTTGGCCTGGATTCAGCAATCTTGGCCCATCTAAATTTGCTCTTAATTCTATTCCCTAAATATGTCTCCATATATACATAGGTCCCCTAGGTTGTTATTCTCCACACTCTGCTCATGTTTCAGGCCATGTGGAATGACATTCCTTTTTCTAACCCATGGCTTGTGTCCTCCTTCCTTCTTCAGCTGCTTGTCTTGGAGGCTTGTTGTACAATGAACCTCTCTGCTTCAGAAGCCGGCACACCTTAGTCCTGCCTACCTCTGTCTTTGCCCAATCTCAGGCCTCAGCATTTGTTCAACCAATCAGAGAAAATGTAAGCAACAGATGGCATGCTTGGTCCTACAGACCTATAGGACCAGGTTAATTAACATCTAAAATGAATAACATCACCCCATCAATTTCCTCCTTTTGTCTAATAAAAAGGCTAATTTTTTAGACTCATATAGTAAGAAGAGTAAGAGCAATCAAGAAAACAATATATAAAAGTTATACACATAATGTTTAGCCTATTTGAATCAGGCAATCTTGAAGAAGAAAAAAATCATCTATGTGTATTTAAAGCTCTGAACTTGAATATTTTTTATCATCTTATATTTATAAACCTAAAGATTTCATTTAGATTTGAAAATATCCTCTTAAATCCTAAGCAACACGAGTTCAATTTAAATTTTTATCTATTATGATTTCAACACCAATAAAGACATAAGAAGAGATAAAGTATTATTTCAGTCAGTAGAAAGCATAGGAGAGTAACTTCCAAAAACAGAAATGACAGTTTGCCCCCTGGACAGTCCCAAATATGTGTTGATATCATTGGAGCATAATCTTCAGCCTTCTGGCCAAGCATATCTCACAGACTAAATTGTGCAGACTAATAAGAAGGATTTTTCCACTCTGTCTCTGCAGAATCGGGCCATGGACTTACCTGCATTTAACTTTTGGTCCATCTTT